>LBNU01009124.1:92979-142003 GCA_014162995.1 Artemisia annua | reverse complement strand
TTGTATGCAGTAAGTACCTTAAACTTCCAATTAAACTTCGGTAGTAAGTTGCGTCAACTGATTCTCCATCTTCCGTCTTGACCAACTTAGTACCGGGATCCATAGGTATCTTCGTATCATTACTGTCCGTCATACTTGTCTCCTTCAAGATCTTATTAATATATCCTGTTTGCTTGATTGTAATCTCTCCTCCTGTCTGTGTAACTTCTATCCCAAGGCAATAAGCTAGTAACCCTAAGTCACTCATCTCAAATTTGTCTTTCATTTGGGACTTGAACAAGTCTATTTCTTTCATTGGAGTTCCCGTGATTATCAAATCATCTACATATACTCCAACTATTAGTGTAGAAGTCTTGCTTCTCTTTGTGTAAACTGCTTGTTCGAGATTACACTTCTTAAAGTTCAATGACTTCAAGGTTTGATCAAGCTTCACGTTCCAAGCTCTTGGTGCTTGTCTTAAGCCATACAAAGCTTTAGTTAGCTTGTATATTTTTCCTAAGTTTCCTTCTTGTATGAAACCTTCAGGTTGTGTAACGTAGACTTCTTCCTTCAATTCTCCATGTAAAAATGCTGATTTTACATCTAAGTGGTGTACTTGCCAACCATGATAAGCTGCTAGTGCCAATATTAGACGAACTGTCTCTATCCTAGCAACTGGTGCAAACACTTCATCGAAGTCTATTCCTTGTTCTTGTACATAACCTTTTGCAACTAATCTTGCCTTATACTTTATGATCTTTCCTTTAGCATCTCTCTTGGTTTTATAAACCCATTTGAGTCCTATTGCCTTCTGATTTGTTGGAAATGTAGTAAGGGTCCATGTATTATTCTTGTTGATTGAATCCAATTCAATCTCCATGGCCTTAATCCATTTCTTATCCTTTGATGCTTCCTTATAATTTCGAGGTTCTTCTTCCGTGATAAATAAACTAGGTGCTTCTACATGTTGTGCAGTTTCATAGATTTCTGCTAAACATCTAAGTGGTGTACTTGCCAACCATGAAAAGTTGCTAGTGCCAATATTAGACGAACTGTCTCTATCCTAGCAACTGGTGCAAACACTTCATCGAATTCTATTCCTTGTTCTTGTACATAACCTTTTGCAACTAATCTTGCCTTATACTTTATGATCTTCCCTTTAGCATCTCTCTTGGTTTTATAAACCCACTTGAGTCCTATTGCCTTCTGATTCATTGGCAATGTAGTAAGGGTCCATGTATTATTCTTGTTGATTGAATCCAATTCAATCTCCATGGCCTCAATCCATTTCTTATCCTTTGATGCTTCCTTATAATTTCGAGGTTCTTCTTCTGTGAAGAATAAACTAGGTGCTTCTACATGCTGTGCAGTTTCATAGATATCTGCTAACCTTCTTCTTCCTCGAACTGGGCTATGATCATATCTTTGACCTGAGCTTCCTAATGAGCTATTTCTAGGTTCTTCTTCCTCTTCAGAGTTAGGGTCATAATTGTATGTTGGTGGTGTGATTGGTGAATCTGGATCTGATGTTGGATCCGGTAATGGATTCAATTCTTCGTCGTTTTCTATGTTGACTTGTAAAGGGTTTTCCTTATCAACTTCGCCTCCACAAAACTAGCCCAAAAAGTGTCTTGTGCACTTGTATCCTCTTCATCTTTCTCCCAATCCCACGGTTTCGTTTCCATAAACTTTACGTCCCTACTAACATGTTTCCTTTTTCTTACTGGATCATATAGCCTACATGCTTTTGATCCTTCCTCTACACCTAAATACACCATCGGTATGCTTCTATCATCTAACTTCTTCAAATGAGGCATTGTTATCTTAGCATAAGCTGTGCATCCGAATATTCTTAGGTATTCCAGGTTTGGTTTCCTTTTGTAGAGTGCTTCATATGGTGTCTTATCTTCCAGGGCTTTCTTAGGTACCCTGTTGAGTATGTAAATGGCGTGTCTGACTGCTTCCGCCCAAAAAGTTAAGGGTAACTTCATCGCTTTCATCATACTCCTAGTTGTTGATAACACTGTCCTATTTCTTCTCTCCACTACTCCATTTTGTTGTGGTGAGTATGGTGCTGTCAACTGTCGTGCTATACCATTTTCCTTACAGTACTTGGTGAACTCATTTGATGTAAATTCACCACCTCTATCTGTTCTTAGCATTTTTAACTTCAACTTCAACTCCATTTCAATCTTCTGTCTAAATTCCTTAAATGTGCTAAATGCCTGATCTTTCGAGGTTAGAAAGTAGGCCCACATGAAACGTGTGCAATCATCTATCAATAAGAAGATGATCTTCTTTCCAGAGTGTGTGGCTGGACTTATGGGACCACAAAGATCTCCATACACTAAGTCCAATGGGTTCTTTGATCTGAATTTAGCTTTGTGTGGAAATGGTGTTCTAATGTGTTTTCCTAACAAACATGCATCACAGATTTGTCCTGCATGAGTTATCCTTGGTATTCCATTTACTAGACCTTTCCTTGTCATCTTGTCTAACGCGTCAAAGTTCAGATGACCTAATCTAGCATGCCATAACCATGCTTGGTTATCTACGTTTGCTAAGAGACATATAGGTGCCTCTATCTGTAGTCTAATACTGTAAAGTCGATTCTTTGATCTTTCTACCTTCATCAACAATTTCTTACTCTTGTCATACAAAGTCAATAAGTTTCCATCCATGATGATCTTGCAACCTATCTCGGTAAGTTGTCCTAGACTTAGTATGTTGCTCTTGAGGTTTGGAATGTAGTAAACGTCTGACACAATCTTTTGCTCCTTGTTTCTACATCCTAATAGTATTGAACCTCTGCCCTTTATCTCCACATACGATCCATCTCCAAAACGAACGCGTCCAGTGATGCTTTCGTCAATATCCTTAAAATGACTCTTAGTTCCCGTCATATGGTTACTTGCACCATTATCTAAATACCATATGCTAGCATCTGTTGTAGCATACTTTCCGGGTTGTATTTGTCCTTCGTTCAACCAAACTTCTTCATGTTCAGTTTCGTGCCTAGTCATTAATAGGGATGGTTCATCGTCTTCTAAGATAAGGTTTGATTGTTCCTGGTTTGTTGATGGTTTTCTGCAGTCTTTCTTAATATGTCCTAGTTTCCCGCAATTGAAACATTTTGCTTTCCTTATATCCCACTCACGTCTGCCTTTGTTAGACTTATCTTTGTGAGTTGAGTTTTCTCCATTCGAGTTATCCTTATTCTTGTTGTTTTGCCAGTTCCCTCGTGAGTAGTTTGATCTACCCCTATGCTTGGAAAAACGTTTTCCATTCTTTGATTGTTCGCCTTGTGCGAATAGCAAATTATCCTGGCTTTCTACTTGACCTCCCTTTCGGAGTTTTATTCTTTCCTCGAATGCCTTAAGTTTTTCAGTGATCTCATCTAAGGTAATACTGTCAAGATCACTCGTTTGTTCTATGGATGCTACTATCTGAATGAATCTATCTGGTGTGGAGTCTAATAATTTTCTAACTAAAAGTGATTCATCCATGGTTTTTCCTAATTCTTTTGCCTTTGTGGCATAACCATTTAGTTTGTTTGCAAATGCATCCACCGTTTCATCTTCCTTCATCTGAAGGGCATTAAATCCAATCATCAATGATTGTAACCGTGCTTGTTGCACTTTCTCTTCTCCAACGTGTCTCCTTTTCAACGATTCCCATAATTCCTTAGCCGTTTTACAACTTGCTACTTGTAAAATCACATCTTCGGTCAACGCTTGATCTAACAAGGCAATTGTTGCCTTATCTTTCTTATCATCTAATTGTGCGTTTTCCTTAGGCTCTATTGTCTCCCATAAACCATGTGCTTCTAATATAACCTTAATTTGAATAGCCCAAACCGTATAGTACGTCTTCTAAGATGAGGTTTGATTGTTCCTGGGTTGTTGATGGTTTTCTGCAGTCTTTCTTAATATGTCCTAGTTTCCCGCAATTGAAACATTTTGCTTTCCTTATATCCCACTCACGTCTACCTTTATTAGACTTATCTTTGTGAGTTGAGTTTTCTCCATTCGAGTTATCCTTATACTTATTGTTTTGCCAGTTCCCTCGTGAGTAGTTTGATCTACCCTTATGCTTGGAAAAACGTTTTCCATTCTTTGAGTGTTCGCCTTGTGCGAATAGCAAATTATCCTGGCTTTCTACTTGTCCTCCCTTTCGGAGTTTTATTCTCTCCTCGAATGCCTTAAGTTTTCGAGTGATCTCATCTAAGGTAATACTGTCAAGATCACTTGTTTGTTCTATGGATGCTACCATCTGAATGAATCTATCTGGTGTGGAGTCTAATAGTTTTCTAACTAAAAGTGATTCATCCATGGTTTTTCCTAATTCTTTTGCCTTTGTGGCATAACCATTTAGTTTGTTCGTAAATGCATCCACCGTTTCATCTTCCTTCATCTGAAGGGCATTAAATCCAATCATCAATGATTGTAACCGTGCTTGTTGCACTTTCTCTTCTCCAATGTGTCTCCTTTTCAACGATTCCCATAATTCCTTAGCCGTTTTACAACTTGCTACTTGTAAAATCACATCTTCGGTCAACGCTTGATATAACAAGGCAATTGTTACCTTATCTTTCTTATCATCTAATTGTGCGTTTTCCTTAGGCTCTATTGTCTCCCATAAACCATGTGCTTCTAATATAACCTTAATTTGAAGAGCCCAAACCGTATAGTTTGTGGTTTTAAGTTTAGGGCATTGGTATTGTGCAATAGGTATTACGGGTTTCACTACGGTGTTGTTAGCGTCATTTGCGTTATCACCGGGCATCTTAAAGGTATTTATAATCTTCACCTTCTACTTGTATGAGAATTCTAACTTATGTGGTATCACTTAATACTACGGGATCAATATATAGTTATCGGGATATCCTAATAGTATAAACAATGTATCTTATACTATAAAATGAAATGAGATCCAAAAATTTGAATTTTGTTTTGACCTCGTCGTCGTGTTTATTAACACAAGCGTGTTCCCTTGTTGTCGATACTAGAACTTGCACCAACTATCACNGTTGTGACCTCGTCGTTGTGTTTATTAACACAAGCGTGTTCCCTTGTTGTCGATACTAGAACTTGTACCAACTATCACCTTTTGTTCTCCTTGTTCACCAAAACAATTCGTGTACCCCTTCTATTATTGATGTCGATGTCGAATTGCTTCCAAAGTACCACGTTTTTCACCACGTTGTTTTCTTTATTTTTTTGTGTCGACTTGAATTCCAACCGTGCCCTAGACTTCCCTTTTTTTTTTGTCTCGGCCTCCTTTCCCAAGTACCAAATACTTCTCGGTATTCAAGTTCTCGTTATCACAAACGTTCCAAAATACTTCTCGGTATTTCCCTTAAACAAACCGTTATTTGTTTTCCTCCTTCTAATACTAACTCGGTAGTATGCCTCCTAAACAAGATAACACGTTGGTTTGTATCTTGTTGTCTCCGTTGCTTGTTACTTTTCAAACGCGTTCCACAATACTTACTCGCTTTCTTTTGTGTTCCACACCGTGCGTTCCCAACAAATCAATACTCTCGGTAATTTTAAACAATTGATCAGATTGTTTCCTTCGTTGTTGTTGTTCTCGTATTGCTAGCGTGCGCCCAAACAATTCCTAAGATTGTTTTCTGTTTTCTTTCTTTGTCTCGGTACCGTTCCAATTTTTCAAAGCAACTTCCCTTTTTCTTCCTACGTGTTGCGTTACGTTTTGCAACAGTGGGTCTCCTTTCTTGACGTCCTTTTTCCTTCCAAGTTGCCACGTTAATTTGATGGCAAAGTGGGTCTTATTTCTTCAAATTTTGTTGCGTTACAAAGTGCAACAAAATCTCCTTGGTTTGTTGTTGCGTACCAAACACTTTGTGTTTTCCTCTTGTTCCTACTGCCGCGTACAGTAAGTCACACAACACAACCAAACTATGGTCACCACTTCGTTTGGTGCCCTTTCTTGTTTGCAATTTCCCACAAGTATGGAATGTACACTTTCCTTCCTTGCGTCCAAAGTTATCCAGGCAACGTGTGTGTTTTAAACCGTTGCGTTTCCTTCCTTTTGAAACAAGTTGCTGCGTTGTTTCTTTCGTTTGGTTCTTTTCTCGTTGTGTTTTCTGGTTTCAAAATATGCAACGAGTATGGCTCTTGATGCCAAATGTTAGTCCCTAATGAGATACGATATGAAATTGCAAGTGTGTATACAATCTGAATAACTTTTATATATCGGTTCTAAACTTGTAAATGTTACATGTTCCTATCTATATATAGTGTGCGAATGGTTGCCTTTGAACCAATGCATCCCTTCGCCTGGTACATGTACAAACGACACATCCTTTCAAATTAGGGCTAAATACAATTAACTAACTTAACTAACTATTCGGTTATAAGTTCTAAGTTGTCGACTTTGGTCCTTCATCTTTGGTAAAGAAGCAATATTGAGATTATTGTCTTTCATCATCTTGATCAGAAGTGCAAAGTGAGGTTGTCAGATTCTTCAGTAGAGGAGCAACCACATTCAAAACCTTTGGGAGATGGTAAGCACTTGTAAATGTAAGACTAGCAAGTTGTGGAGCACAGATACTAAACGTCTCCAAGCCATACATCTTGAACCTAAGTAAAGTAAGCTCTTTTAAGTTCACACACTTTGAAAAAAGGTTGACGTTCTTACCTATACACTCGTCTAATCGAAAATCCGCTAAATACAAAGTTTCTAAAGCCGGAAAGTCCCAAGCTGATTTTGGTACGGAATATGTTCCATAACCATCTGATACGAACCGGATTCGATTAAGAGATAAAAAGAACAATAATGATAAATAAAGATAGGTGATCAACTTCCGAGAGGGTGATCTCTCTCCCAATAATGATATCAAATCACTAAACCATTCATAATATTCCGCATAAGTGTTTTTACAGCCCTAATTATCTTTAAATACTAAATAAATCCTAGACTTGCCATAATACTATATCTTGTTTACCAAGATAATACATTAAAAGGAAATTACTAGAAAAGTAAACTAATTAATAATAAGGAAATACTAAATAATAATAGTAAGAAAATATCCTAATTACACTCCAGCCGGCGTCGGATCACACCATTCCAGCCTCACGCCCAACGCGACACTGTCCTCAACGCGTGTGCTGTACAAAGCCGTCTCTTCGATCTCCCGAAGATCCTCGCCTCCCTCCTCTTGTCGCAAAGAATGCTCCAACCAGACAACTTTTCCAACACCGCACCAATGAAAGATAATATTTTGCGCTCGGAATAAACTCTCTTGTACTTCTTCTAACGCTTGGACACCAACATCCAACACTCATCACATTTTAAGTTAGGCTCATACAAGGCCGATAACTTGGTTTTAGTGCCTGACCTTGTTGTGTCACATCCATGTGTGGTTTCAGATTACAGTAATCAGGTGTGGCATGAATATTCTGCAAACCAATTCCACTAGCAGGCTTCCAATCATCTTCTCCTTGTGCTCTTAAGGATTTGTTCCATCTTTTTCCGCTTCTGTTCCACGGCCTCTGAACTTGACCCAAGACCAATACCTTCACTGCATTTTGCTGTTGCAAGGTCTTGTTGCAACCTTAATAACTTTACTTTCTGAATTCTTATCAATCTCATCCTTCATCTCCTTTAACCTTAGTTTAATCTTGGCAATCTGTTGTCGAATTTCCACCATATCCTTATAAGAGTTTGGTTCAGATAACCACACACCTCTCTTCTGCTTCAGCGCATGCTCAGAAAACTCGTGCTTTTCCAACTGCGACTCGGATTCGTCTTACCCATATCATTCGATTCTTCTTCAATACGCGCTCCTGGTGTTCCATTTGATTCAGAAATCAATTATGTCAGACTTTTCTCTGACAAACAGTAATTCCCCCGCTCCGTGAACAGTACTTCTGATGAAAAGCAGTATGCTTTTTTTGGTATACAGTAACTCGCTGACTTTTTTTTTTTTTTTTTTTTTTTTTTTTTTTTTTTTTTGTGGAACCCTAGAATTGAATGGCTCTGATACCAAATGATACGAACCGGATTCGATTAAGAGATAAAAACAACAATAATGATAAATAAAGATAGGTGATCAACTTCCGAGAGGCCGATCTCTCTCCCAATAATGATATCAAATCACTAAACCATTCATAATATTCTGCATAAGTGTTTTTACAGCCCTAATGATCTTTAAATACTAAATAAATCCTAGACTTGCCATAATACTATATCTTGTTTACCAAGATAATACATTAAAAGGAAATTACTAGAAAAGTAAACTAATTATAATAAGGAAATACTAAATAATAATAGTAAGAAAATATCCTAATGATCAGGGTCGTATCACCATCTCTGGGAAAATACCAACAATTGACTTCAAACGTGAGATGTTTGAGAGTGTGACAACTAAATAGACACCATGGCAATTTGTGATGTTTTCCAATGAACCATTTGATAGTCAGTTGTCTAACATTATGAGAGAATGCATAGTCTACAATACTAACAACAAAACGGCTGGCTGCCATTGTATATTTGAGTTCAAGTGCCGAAACTTCTGTGTGATTGTTGCGGTTAGATAGTGCATGCTTCACAAATCTGGTAAACTTATGAATAATACGGAAGTTATTAATATCAAAGTTAAGATGGGTCATTGAAGTCCAAACATACTTCCATCTTTTGGACAATGTACTAGTCTAAACCACATACTTCATATCAAGGTAAGAGAGAATCCGATGAATAATGTCATTTCGCAATTTGCTGATTCCATCTTCTTGTACAAAATCCAAGTGTTCCCTCTTTGACTCAATCCAAAAATGCACACTACTTTGATTTGCCGCTCGCTTCAACATTGTTTTTGCATTGAATTGCCTGCAGATTTTTTTTAAATATTGGTAAAACTATTTAATGAAACAATGGTACTTAATCTAATATCGAAACAAGAAATAAACATTGTCACTCTATATAAAAAACACACTAGCAATTCAAAACACTCATATTTGCAGATGCAGGGATGTTGCATCTGTAGTGCTTATGAGTAGGTAGGTCTTCGACCTTGAAAAATAACTGATGAATTTAGAGTAAAACTTCTTTTCATATTGAAATAAAAGACATTAAGGTTGAAGTTTTATAAACACCTTTGTAAATTGCTATCATTACCTATTCTTATGCAACTAGTCTAATTCAGTAGTTGCATACATGCTATTATGACCCATATCCAGAGTATTAGTTGGCGATTCTGGTGAGAGGGTCAGAACAATCTAGCTCAATAGATACGTGTTTAAGTAATAAGGTGAGCCGTGTCACCCCTAACCCATTTTAGCCATCTACATAAACGGGTTTGCAGGTCCACCTATTTAATCCATTTCAACCCTGACACATTTTCTTTTTATTTTGTCTAAATTTAAAAAGGTTTCCGGGTCAGCACGTTTAAGCCACCACCGATGTGGGACACAACCTCTATAATAAACGAATCAAGTGGGTCCACCCCGACACTACCCAAAACCGGTAACGCTCGTGTTTCGTGTTGTATCAGGAATATAATCGTCACTCCTAACTCGATAGCTTATAAACACATAAATAAACAAAATCTCTGACACTCAAAATTGGTTATATACATTGATGAATTCAACACTTTATAAACTTAAAAATATACAATCTAAAACTTTAGCTGCTAATTTTTATGCAAGTATCTAATACATTTGCATGAGTAGGGAACTTACATTTCAGAAATCTGTGAATGGAAACAAGTGCAATATTACCAATGGGCCATTTTCAAATTTAACTTTTCATAGTTTAGTATATCTGAAAGAGTATAGTATTTATTTCTGGTTATCAGGTTTGTACAACAAGTGTTTGGACTTACCTTATTTTTCTGCTTCTAATTCGACATATAAATAAAAACTTAAATTATGTATTTAATAATCATAAAAATGATAATTTACAAAAATAAATCAATCGAATCCATTTTTATCGAAACTTCTAAGTTATAAATGAGAGTAAAAACAATCTTTAACTCATTAAAAACAGCTTGGATTAAGTAGCTCATTATTAACTCTTAAAGGTTAAAGTTAAAACTTAAAACCACTTATTTACTAGTACATAAAGATGCTAATTAATCCATTCTTAAAATGTTAGAGTAATATACAATGTTTAAGGAGTACTTCAGGGCGGATTCATGTACGTGATTGGTGTAACACGTGCTACACTCTTAATCATCGGCGAAGCGTAAAAAGATTAGCTCTTTAGCAATGTTATTTCACCTGTCTATCAATTTTCAACCCCTACCAGCTCCGCCCAAATCGCCCATTTGTTTTTGGTTTCACCCATTACGACTCATAAATATGTAGTGGGTGTTTGTTGTTCAACCCACTCTCGTCCGTTTTGATAAACAATACAATCCCAAATAAGCTCAATGCTTAAGAACATTACACAAATGAAACGAGGGTTATGCATATGGGCTGTATTTTCCAGCTCTGCTTATAACCCAATAAAACTAATGACTACTAACTAAACCATAGATAATTCTTCTAAAAATGATAACTGTTCTGTCAGGGTTAAAGCTTGAAAAAAAATTATCACCAAGTTCAAGAAATAGGAAAGAAGAAAAAACAAGTATTTAAGGGGCATATACATGATGCCGAAAGCCATAAGAAAGTACATAAACTAACACAAAAGACATTTACCACAAGTCAACCGTCCGGATAGTTATACCCTAAATATCTCCAGCATACTAATAAAAAATGCTGTAAAGGTGTGCACAGTATCATGCTCAAAAGCCAAAACTTCTTGTGAGAGATTTGTGAACCGTGAAGATTAAGCTTAAGCGATCATGTTGCTTCCTGCCCGTCAATGCTTGAGGAGGTGGTCACCTGATGATGTAACAGTTAGAAAGCAAGTATACACCAGTTGCCAATCATGAAAACATTTGACTACCCTGATGTCTTGAGAATCGTCAGCTTTTGCAACCTAAATAAGGAATATCTTTCCTTTTAAGATTTTCTATTGCATTTTGCTGATTTGGTCACCTTATCGGTTACTTCAAGGTTCATCCAAGTAAGAAAATTGACCTTGAACAACTACAGAAGTTGCACAAAGGTTCGTTGTAGTAAAATGATTTACGATAGAATTGAAAAACAAAATGATAACTCAAACATCTAAAAGCAGGTAATAAGCGAATAACTCAAATTTGTCTTGAAATAGTCTACATTGTGCTAGCTAACAAAGTATATAGACTGGTACTTCTGATTAAGGTAAAGGAATACTTACATTTGCTGGAGGCTGTTCAGCAGCATGAACATCCGACAGACTTTAAATGTTATTGGAGTGAGTGCTCTCAGAATGCCTTATATACCCGAGCTCACTTTCAATCTTTGCCCATTGGCTATCATTAATTCGGGTAAGGAATAGGCTCTTCACCTCTTCATACTGAGAAGAAAACTGTGCCTCCATGGCTACCCTCAAACTCTCGGGTATCAACTGCATGACTGAATTGATTTCATTCCTCATTAAACGGATTACCTCATAGTCAGGATTTCCACTCTCAACCTGAACTTTCAATTCTGAAATTTTGCACTTACTAATACATGATATTAGATTTTCATGTTGCAACTTTGCTGCTTCCAACATTGCCTTCTGCTCTGTGATAACTTCATCTTGCATTTGTATTTTTGCTTCCAAAAGTTTCTTTTCGTCTGACTCCAACTTGGCCACTTTGTTAGCCATTGTGTCATCAGGTACCTGCTGCCTGGGTCTCTTCTGTGGCACCTTCAATTCAAGAAAATTGATTTGTCAAAAGAAGTTTGTTCTCATCTATAATGGATCGAAGTTTCTTCCTAAATCTGAATGCTATAAACAAATGATGTGTATGAGTGATAACTTTTACCAATCAACACTATGATGAGTAACTATCTTATGCAAATTTACACTATTGCAGGCAATGGTGTGGATTTCGTTAACCATAGATTTGGATTCCCATTGTTGATCTATATAGGATTATTAATAGTAGAGTAAATTACATAAATGGTCACTATGGTTTGTCCATTTTTTCACATTTAGTCACTGAACTTTTTTTTTGACATACATGGTCACTGAAGTTTCAAATCGTTGCAGATTCAGTCCATTTCGTTACATAAATGGTCACTGAAGTTTCAAACCACAGTGACCATTTATGTAACAAAATTGAAACCTTAATGACTGAATCTGTAACGATTTAAAACCTTAATGACTGACCTTGTCAAAAAAAAAGTTCAGTGTCTAAATGTGAAAAAATGGACAAACCACAGTGACCATTTATGTAATTTACTCTTAATAGTATATCACATATTACCATAGATGCAACATTGACTTTACTTTCTTAGAATTAGGATAGCAATATATGGTACCTAATGCAACAAAGTTGGTTTCTTACTTTTCAAATGCTCTGCACTTCTGCAAAATAATTGTTTTTTATTGAGATCCCATTTACCCCATATTTCCATGTGTAATTAATACCTATTGACTTGTTGTGAAAAAACGTAATAGCTGCTAGCCAAGTGACCCGATATACTAGACAACTTAAGACAAGTATTCTTTGAGAAAAAGAAAAAATGCATGTCAGGACAAACTTCGTGAGCCGCCTGCCAGCAACCAAAACAGATATTAATAAAAAATCTCAAAATCCAAATGCAATGGCCCAGTCACTAATTAACATACAAATATGATAGAAACTGCCAAAACGTCACAAAGGACCGATGAATGGCAAGTAGATCAGATTTGGTAAAATACCTGAGGTAAGTTCATGAGGAAAGTGGCGTTTGGAGAGTTTTCAAGTAGATAGTTTCTGACTTGGACGGGTATTGTTGGTATAGGATACAGTCGTTGCGCTGTATTTATCTTTAAACACGTCAATTTATCGAACGGGCAAGGTTCATGCGAGAGTTGATCCAGGCCTAATGAGAGAGTCTTGCAACATAATACACAACAAAAAACCACACATAAGAAAGCAGAGATAATCACTACTATCACTACTGTCTCATTCATAAACAAGACAATCGAATGCATATGGATTCCATACAAACATTTTCCCTGAGTAATTGGTTCAAAAATAGATAACTTTGTACTGTATATTTTATCAGGCTTGAACCGCGTTTTGTTTTAAGAGGCACGTAAATGGGATCCTAACTGTGCTGTCTCATATTTGGTGATTTTAACATATTTTTTCCAGTTAGAGAGGCTCATAGATTATATATGAATACTGTAGTTAATATTAAGAATTTTACTTGCTAAGTATTCCGTATTAAGATTCGGTGCAGAAACTTTGTTTAGTTTCAGTAAATTAGATTATTATAGTTCTAGAAACAGGGGTTAAAAAAATTATGTTTCCACGTTCAATTTGATTAAAAAAATCAGTTGGGCATCTGCAGGACAGCAACTTAAAACTCGCCTGCTTTTATCACCAAATCGGTTGGGCATCGGTTTTTATCACAAAGTCAGGATTGGGTCTACATCCAAACAATAATCTATATAGGTTCCAAATCACTACACCATTCAGTATTAGATTGTAGATTCAATTAAGAGCTTAAGAACTCTTTTCCTACTTTGAAATAATTTTCAAAATAAGTTTAATATATAAGCATTGCTAAGTCATCATGTTGGTTTAGTAGGCTTTAACAGTTGATACGAACTAAATTTATAATATTACCAAAACAGGATAATCAACAAGCACTTGGTTTCCATACTATTCATTTAGGATATATGTTGACTAAGTAGCAGTAAGTTATAACAATAGTAGTAATATTATTGGTATTTGATTACCTCAATGATGTCGACATCAAGGATAAGAAATTTTGTACTTCGAAGTTTCTGGAACAAACTGAGCAGCACAGGTACATATTTCTCCAATCTGCAACTGGGATTTGACAAGGACAGATGCACTCTCTCTAGTGAATCAAATGACTCAGTCGACAACCGCAGAGAATCAGGTAGGAAAGGAGTTTCGGAAGCAGTAGCCCTGACTACAGATGTAGTAAAATTCTTAAGTTGAGGGGCAACCACATTGAAAACCATTGGAAAAGAGCTTGTATTCATAACTGTGAGATTCAAAAGTCGCGGGACACAAACATTGAAAGTCTTCCTAAAGTACATGGAACATTTGTGCAGAGTGAGGTCCTTTAAGTTCACGCACTTGGAAAAAACGTTAGGGGTTTCATCTTCATCACAACCAAACAAAAAACGACTCAAATTTAAAGTTTCTAGAGTTGGAAAATCCCAACCCATGTTGCAGTCCTTGTAAGAATAAAAAGCTCCATCACAGGAGGCTGCAAGGGTGAGATGTTTGAGTGTGCGAGAACTGAAAAGACATAGTGGGAGACGATTAAGGGTATTAGTGGACGATGTCATAGTCAGTTTCTTGACATTATGCGAGTATGCATAATTTATAATACTTCTAACGAAAAACTGGGTAGGCACTCCTTTGAATTTAAGCTCAACAGTGAAAATGTCTGCTTGATTGTTGCGATGAGATAGTAAATGTTTCACAAATTTTGCAAACTGAGGTATAGTAAAGAATGGGCTGCTATTTAAGTTGAGATGAGGCATTAAAGTCCAAATGTGTCTCCATTTGCGAGACAATGCACTAGTCTGAACTGCATATTTCATGTTAATGAAAGAGAGAATGTGATGGATAATCTCAACCGGCAAGTTGCTAATTATATCTTCTTCAACATGATGATGTACCAAATCCATCTAGCCCTCTACTCGATCGCAAGTCAACACATGTAACTTGTGTGGTCCAAAACCCTTTGACGTGCCTAAATTGTGTGAATGAATATCAGTAAAAATTATTTAAGGAAACAACGATACTTCATACTCAATGAAATAGAAATGCATAGTATTACGCTATCTAGAGTAGCAAAATAAAGAGAAAACTAGTTATATTAAGCAACTTTAATGAAGATATCAATCATATCATATAACTTTGATGACTAACTTTTCAATATTCTTTACTAAATTTCTTTCAGCATAACTTTCATCTGCTTGTATCCCCAATTATCAATGGTCTAAGACAAAACTTTTTTAAAACAAAATTTATATCCAAACTTTTTGTTCTCACATTTTAAGTGTGGATTTAAACATTGAAACCTGTCCTACCAAATAGTTTTGCAAGATTCACAATTTGACAATATAAATGAAATCAGGGTGGCAATTTTTGCTGGGTCAATCGCCGAAACACGACTTATTTAGCCAATCAGGTGTGAGCCCTAACCTGTTTACACATAACCCGGGCACGATTTATTTAGCCCGTTTATCAAGATGGGTGGGCGGGTTAAACGTGTTAAATGGGTAAACATGTTAAATGGGTTGCATTGGTAGGTCGACCCGTTTAACCCATTTATCCCATATAACTTACTTAGCTTAATCAACTATAAATTTAATTTTTTATTTAAAAAATCACTTAAATAGGTTGGGGCTCGTTTAATGTACCGTCAACCTAAACACGAACTCTTAATAAACATGTTAAGTAGGTCAACCCGAACACAATCCGAAATTAGAAATCTGTATGCTAGTCACAAACTTACACCTTCAAGTTAATTACTGAGATCCTATTACAAACAATCATGAGTTAAATACGAATTCATATTCTAATTATGCATGTGCAATCTTAAATGGGGATAATTAGTTCAAAATGTATCAATTTGTCACGAAATCTTTAATCTTTGGGTATGAATCTATTTTTTTTCATATCAAAATACACCAACCGCATAAAATAATCCTATTAATGGCCCGTTTGGCTAAGCTTATGAAACAGAAGCCCGTTTGGGCTTATATTTCATAAGCCCCAATTTTCTTGCATATTTTGAGACTTGTGGGCTTATATAAATTTATTATGATATAATAAACTTATATAAGCCCACAGATATAATAAATTTATATAAGCCCACAAGTCTCAAAATAAGCCGAAAATTTAGGGCTTATGAAATATAAGCCAAAAAATAATAAGCCGAAAACCATGGTTACCAAAAATAAAACAAAATACTTAGATACATTTTGAACAAAATACCCTTTGAAAATAAACTAGAAATTGGGAAATTGGACAAAAAATAACTAGGGTTCAGGACAAATAAATTAATCAACCTAATTTATGTAATTTCCAAAGTTACTATGGTTATAAGAAATGAAATAACCAACAGATAATTGTTACGAACATGATTATTACATATATTTAACTCACAATTTTATATAATTTATCGTTAGCAGTTACATACCCGAAGGATCTTATGGTTTGAATTCAGTGGATACAAAACAAGTAACTGATTTTTAGGTTTACGGTCTAATAATGGGTGTTTGAAAAGGGGGATTAGGGCGCTAAATGTTACCAGCCTTTCGTTATGTCGTTATGTTCGGCAAAAATAGCCGTGAGCAGTAGCTCTGAGCTGTGTGAGCAGTAGCCACAGCTCACTGCTCACCCCTCACATCTTCATAAAGAAGCATTGGAAAAATGAGCTTTCCTAAAACATAGCAAAGCTCACAGCTCTCATGCCAAACGAACAGTAAAAATAAAAAAGCTCATTATTCACCGCTCATCACCAAAAAAGCTTCAAAAAACTTTGCGCCAAACATAACCTAAAGTAATAAGTCCATTTAGATAGTCTATCACAACCCAATCTCTCACTAAAATATTATTTTCTTACTCCTCCACATATATACAACCAACACATACAACCAATCTTAACTTTTTTACCATTTATCAACAACCCAGTTTAAAATATAATATTAGTTCTTTTATATTTAATTTAATTACAAAGAAAATATGCATAACCATTCATGTTATGATATTTGACATTCATGTTATGACATTTGACATGTTGCATTTTCTTTTCAATTTTGTACAAACTCAATATTACATTAAGTATTTATTTGATTTTGCACTCCAACCGATTGGTGACCTTTACCAATAAACATAGTTTACATCAACAAGCCATTTAAAAAGACCACTTTTATTTCATCTTTGATAGCTATGCAAATTTTATATAAAGAAAATGTACGCATCATTTCCCCATTTATAAAAGATTTTATAGGCTATAAGCTAAGAGTATGGGGAGTGATAACGTTTGAGGGGCGTTATTCCTACGTAGACTTATGAAAACGCACGTTACGGCGTTACTAGCATTTCCATGTTGCTCGCGTTGGCCAAGCGTTACAACGTGCGTTAGTTTGGTAATGTGACCCGTAACCCAATTTCACGTGAACGTGAGGTTGCAGAGGAGCGTTTGATGGCCGACTACTTTAATGAACATTGTAAGTATCCTCCTAGAGACTTTCGTAGAAGATTTCGTATGAGCCGGGAACTATTTCTTCAAATAGTTTCCGCTATTGAATCATATACTGCCGATCCTCTTCCGGATAATTTTGCATACTTTTCCCAAGCACCTGATGCTACTGGTCGGATGAGTATTAGTGTTTTAATGAAATGCACTATGACCATACGCCAATTGGCATATGGCACCTCACCTGATGCGTTCGATGAGTATTTGCAAATGAGTGCACGTACCGGACGTGATTGTCTAGATAATTTCAATATGTGCATTATTGATTTGTTTAAAGGAGAGTTTTTAAGAAAACCAAATATGCATGACGTTCAAAACCTATATGCAAAACATGAGAAGGAACATGGTTTTCCGGGAATGCTTGGTAGCATTGACTGTATGCATTGGCAATGGAGAAATTGTCCGGTTTCATGGCAAGGGCAATATGTTAGTGGTCATAAAAAATACCCGACTATATTGCTTGAAGCTGTTGCGTCGCAGGATTTGTGGATTTGGCACACATTTTTTGGTGTAGCAGGTGCGAATAATGATATCAATGTTTTAGATAATTCGCCGTTGTTCGATGACTTGCTGAATGATGATTCCCCTGTAGCTCCATTTGAGGTAAATGGACGTGTGTTTGAAAAAGGTTACTACTTAGCCGATGGGATTTACCCACAGTGGTCTACTTTTGTCAAATCATTCACTAATACCGTTGATGATAAACACTTTATTTAAACGTCGTCAAGAGGCAGCACGAAAGGATATTGAACGTGCTTTTGGTGTTCTCCAAGGACGATGGGGAATAATACAACAACCGGCGCGTGCTTACCAGGTTACCAAGATAAGTAGAATCATGTATTCTTGCATCATATTGCATAACATGATTCTAAAAGATCAAAAATTTCATGTAAGTGAATACAAAGTAATTTTTCGGGATCCGGCTAGACAAATGCAAGACAGGTGGATTGATAGATGTGATAGGCGTCGTTAAAAGGCAAAAGAAATCCGTGACAAAGATGTTCATGTTAGTCTCCAACTGAATCTTATGGAGCATATTTGGCGTAACCGTGAGGATTTTGAGGAAGAAGATGACGACTAGTTTTACTTATTTACTTATCGTATTCTTCAATTCGTATTTTAATTAGTACTTTTATTATTCTTTTTTTTTTATTGTAATGTTTTTATTTTGTATTGTAATGTTTAAGTTTTATTAATAAAATGTTTGAATGTTTAATAAATGAATTTGTTGAGGGTAGAATTTGTAAATTTGTAAAAAGTAATGTTATTTGGTGTTATGATTTCCTGGTGTTTTTTTGTGTTATGTTATTTGGTGCTGAGATGATGTGGCGCTGACGTGGCATGGTGTTATTTATGTTACCATGTTATGACTCCCTCCTCTCTAAGGGAGTGTTTCTTTTTCCTCTTAGCTAAGGATATGGACACACTAAAAATAATTCAATATCTTTTTGCAGTGGGGCATACTCATTTACACTAATTCATCTATATATGGATGGTGTAAAATATAAGCTCATCCCCATTAAAAGGAAGTCATAGACGTGGGACCCATCATTTCTGTCAGTGAAAGAAAAAAATAAACAAGAAGCTTAACCGATTGTAACAGGCATCTAGGAGATTAAAGGGGCTTATAATTAGTCAAATAACATAAATACCCTTAAAAGTACAATGAAATAACATGCAAGAACTTGAAATATATGTTAACTTAACTTGATGTATTCTTACGTGACATTAAGTAATTCCTCAAATACCTTTATAAAAAAACTCAAGTTTATAGGTGTTTAGGCTTTATTGCCTAGTGGTATCTCATTTTGTGCGACATTGCGGCAATGTTCTTTAATCGAATAGTTAAAAAAGTAAAAAAATTTCCTTAATAACCTAAACATTTCCAAAAATTCTCATCTGAGAATGTGCTCCACCCAGAGAAGCACTCTTCTTTTTATGTTATTTTTGCGCTCGAGCAACAAAGACTAAGGGTGTGTTTGTTTCATTAAGATGTTTTTAGTCTGAATCTGACTACCACATCTTACTGGTAAGAAGTGGTTATCAAGTCTGAATCTAAATGAAATAATGTTGTTTGTTTTTGTATAATTGTCTGAATGATTTTAAGTATTTGAATCTGCAATTTATTTATTAAACCAACGTAATGCGATGAATAAGTAACTTATGTAACTATGAAACAAAACTTGTTATCATAAATCTAACATAGTTAATAAACCATCAAATATATTATATTAATACAAGTTTTCGATATCTTTTTGGTAAGAGGCAACAAAACAAGTCTTCCACCTCTTATTGAGTAGAATGATATATGTCTAACCGGTCTAACTCATTAAAAAAAAAATAATAAATAAAAAAAAATAAAAAAATAATGTTTGACCACCTCCGACTTGATAAGAGTTAAGAGGCTAGCAAGACGTTTTTTCAAAAAACAAACACAATTTAAGCTTCCAGCTTGCCATAATAGATGACTATCCACTCTAACAAGAGGAGAGAGATAATCTATTTCAATGCATCCACCACCGTAAGCTTACCCAAACACTCCATTAGTTAATAAAAACATTTCTCCGCCCCAATCGATATTGTTCATAATTGTATTTTTTGTTATCATAAAATAAAAATCTCCTCTATAATTCAGTCAATAAAACATAGTTCTAAAATGAAAAGACGATTTTCATTGATAAACATTGTCATGGTTATTTTGAGACTAAACGTGTTTTTTTTTTTTTTTAGTTTTATATACTATTCAAAATTTTCAATACATGTTTGTAAAATTTTCCGGTGTGTTTTGTCCTTTTAGCATAAATCATCTAGGCTAGGCAAGAAACCATTGATTATTCTTAAGATGTCAAATGTCTAACATAAATGCCTTTAGATGAATGTTTTTGCCAAAAAAATTTGCATTAATCATTCTAGATAGAGATGATTTGTGTTAATATATTTGGCATTAGGAATGATTATTATAAGTAGTTTGTTATAGTTTTTTTACAAAGAGGATTTATGTCAAAATGGATATATAGATCACATTGATGATTTTTTGCCGTTTATTAAAAAGAAAAATCATAAATTTTCTATTTCTACTGAGATAAAAAGGTGGTGGTGTCCATACTGGTTGTTGGCGGTAACGAAGGTGATGATGATTCAAACACCAAACCACAAACCTTGGTTGTGGTCACGGTATTGATTTTACTATCGGTAAGAATACAATGTTGGAGGTTTTGGTCACGACATTGACATTACAATCAGTGACTTGAATAGATTAGACTTATTCATGGTTCCAACACCAAGCCACAAACCCTGGATCTATGACTTGAAACGACCACTTTTCACTTGAGCTTTTCAATAGCAACTTTGATATACGACTCAAAGAAAAACTTGTACAATCAGACCTTGAACTTGAGCATTTGAATATATACATTTATTTGAAATGAGGCACTTAATACTTGTTCGTGAAACCAAACAAGAAAATATCTCTAACTTTTGGGGAACTTGAGTGTCATTAAACAGAAAAGGGAAGTTATGAAAATAGTAATTGGTATATAATGAGTGAGGCATGATGCTCGCATATCTAACTCAGCCAATGAAGGTGATCGGATGGTAATAAGTTTGTAATGACCCATTTACTGCAAACCTCGAAAATTACACAGCATTCAACCTGATATTTGGTATCAGGCAAACTATGCATATAGGCCATGAAAGGAAGTCACAACTAGTAAGTTGTTACCAATGCTACTTGTAAAGTGGTCAGGCACCATAAATTACAATTAAAGGAGGATGTGCTAGTGGCCAATGTCGAGGCACAAACACAGGATACTGTATGTCAGCACACATTGCGACAATAATTGTGGATATGGCTTTCGTTGGTGAGGCCAAGAAGTAGAGAACAGAACAAGCCTGTAATTGAAATTTGGAGAATGAAATTCTCATTTCAAAGAGTTTTTTTTTTTCTTTTTCTTTTTCTTTTTTTTTTTTTTTCAAACAAAGATAAAGTTGAGTAAAGCAAAAAGATCATGCTGAGAGCATGTGCATTGAGCTTTAGATGAAAATTACCTGAGGACCACCGGCATTATATCGGTGACCATATGGTTTGAATACCAAAGAAGGTTTTGGTAACCATATTTGAAGGTCAAAGTATTCTTTGGCCCTAAAAGATAGTGAAAACCAACAAAAGGTACACCTTCAAAGGTATGAAATGTACATCAATACTTTGCTTTTTAACATACTTGAAATGTCAAATGTTGTGACTTGATAGTTGCATATGGTTACCAGTGGTAACCAGCACAAAAGACAACCAAAGCAAGCCTGCACATTGAGCAAAAGCTCTGACGATCCTAAGTTTTATACAAAAACAAAGAGTAGTTTCAACTCACAAACGTCTGTGAAAAACTAGCAAAAGCAAAGTACAGATGCATGATATCAGGGTCAAATCTTCATGTGGGAGCGCTGTGAAGGTTAAATGACCCAATTGTTGCTTCCTGTCCACACAGACTTTGAGGATGAGGCCACCTGACAATGTAACACTTAGAAAGCAAAGTATATACTAGAAACAAGACAAGAATTCATTCAGAAAAAGTAACTATCCTGATGTAGCCAAACACGAGAACTGACAATGAATTACCGGTTACTAAATCCTCATCCCTAGTGAAGTTTTCACGTAAGAAATTAAAATAAAAAATAAAAAATGACTACCGGAAATCTAAAATAGAAATGATAACTTGGCAGTTAAAGAGGATTTTTAGGCAACTTTTAAACAGTATTTGACGAGTTCTCTTTTAGCCATCTTTACACTATGACCCATTTTCAGCAAAATTACAACCCAACTTGTTATGTTGTCATTTAATAGGATTGAAATAATGTTTTCATAATGCATATGTTACGCCATGAAAATAAGTTTTCATAAAGTAATTAAAGCTTACATTAGCTGAAGATGGTCTTGGTGGTCGAGGAAGTTCAGTAACACGAGCATGTGACTGACTGTTTATGTTATTGAAGAAAATCCTACCAAAATGGCTTATAAGCCCCAGCTCAGTCTCAATCGTTGCCCACTGGAAAGCATCAATGCAGTCATATAACATACTCTTCACCTGTTCATACTGAGAAGAAAACTGTGCTTCCATATCTACCCTCAAGCTGCCATGTATCATGTCCATTATTGATTTAATTTCACTACTAATTGAACAGATGACATTATAGTCTGGATTCCCACTCTTAACCTGTACTTGCAGTTCGGCTATTTTGCACTTAAAGATATGTGAGATTAATTTCTCATGCTGCAGATTCTGTGCCCCTAAAGTTGCGATTAGTTGTTCTTGCATTTGTATTTTTTCCATAAACAGTGCCTTTTCTTTTGCAGTATGTTGATCCTGCATTTGTATCTTTGACCTAAATATTCCCTTGTACTTTGCAATAAGTTGTTCTTGCATTTGTAATTTTTCCTTTAATATTCTATTCTCAGCTACCATAGTCTCTGGCTGCTCGTTATCAGCAAACAACTTGGGCATCTTATTAGCCATTGTGTCATCAGGTAGCTGCTGCCTTGATCTTTTCTGTGGCACCTTCAATATAAGCAAATAGATTACTCTAAAAAAACTGTTTGTTTTATTCATATATTACTGAAATGGTTTTCATTTCAATTGCAGATGTATTCACAACTAATAAACTGCCTAATATAAAAAACTAGTGATTAATGAGATATGTTGGCAAAAACATAGATTATATGGTCAAGGAAATAAATACCTACCTGAAGAGCTGGATCCATGGCATTTGGAGACTTCTCAAGCGAACAGTTACTGACTTGTATGGGAAATGTTGGGATCCGGTTTTTTTGCTTCAGTGGTGCCATGTTTATCTGCAAACGTTTCAACTTATCAAATGAGCATCTCCAAAGATTTGAGAGATTCTTGGTACGTAATATATATGCAAACAAATATACATAAATAAGAGTGGGTTTGTAAAGCTATAAAAATACATAAAACATGTATTAAGAACGATGTTGTCTAGGATTAGCAGTTAACAAAAAGAAAGGATCTAAAACTAAAATGGGACAATCAACAAGTTCCCAAATATGTATGTTGGACAGATCAACCGATCTCAACAAGCATCTCCGAAGATTTGTTTTCTTGTACACAATCAAGTCAATTTAAGTCTACTACACTGATGTGCCACTTTAGAGGAACAGTTTAGAATACTGAAATTAGCTCAACAATTCGGATTGTTTAACGGTATTTCACATATTGGGCAGTGGGTACAATATAAGGTGGGTCTTCTTTAAGCAATTTAATAACTATTTTTACAATTTGGATCCATTTGCAATATAAATTTAACCCGATTTACATGTTTTCATGATATTACTCTTTCGGATTTCCTAATCAAACGGTCATGCGATGTGTAAAAAATGTTTTCATAATTTGCACATTGGATAGTAGCTGCAGACTCTTTCACCAGTGGTTAAAGCTGGAGGTTACGAAAAGCTTACCTTAGCCAAAGATGGTCTTGGTGCTCCATGAATTTCAGCAGCATAAGCATGTGACTGATTGTGTACGTTATTGAACTTAGCCCTATCAGAATGCCTTATAAGCCCCAGCTGAGTTTCAATCTCTGTCCGTTGGCTAGAACTGATGCGGGTAAAGAATTGACTCTTCACCTGTTCATACTTGTTAAAATTAACTCAAAATGGAACACAAGTACTACAAGGACTAATATTGACATGTTTGTATTTTCAGTTATAGTGTTGATAAAGACTTAAGCTGCTAGTAGAAGGTTATACAAAGTTCAAGGACTGTTGGTGACAAGCTGCTAGAAGTTTTGGTCAAGCCTATATAAACTCGCTACACGAGCTAGGGTTTCATATCTTCATTCTCTAAAGAAAACTGCATCCAGTCTTTCTCTCTTCATAGTCGTTGATCAATCAAGATCTGTTAGTATATTTCATTATTGCTTAAG
Organism: Artemisia annua; assembly: GCA_014162995.1. Classification (NCBI taxonomy): domain Eukaryota; kingdom Viridiplantae; phylum Streptophyta; class Magnoliopsida; order Asterales; family Asteraceae; genus Artemisia; species Artemisia annua. The sequence goes on along the minus strand of LBNU01009124.1, from coordinate 117,797 downwards.
AGTGATTGTGAGGTTTTGATTCTTGTAATAGCACTATTGATATTTTAGTCAATAGCCTTCCACCTGAGTAGCAGTGGGAAGGATTGTGGTTGATATTGTTGGCCTCAACGTTGGATCTTTATTGGTCTAACGTACAAGTCACAATATACCAAAATCTACACGATGTGCTTTGAAATGCTTTCTATTAATCAAAATGTTAATAATGTCATCAAGTTATAATTCTACAGATTCTACTCTATTTATGAAGAATGAAAAGGTGTGTTGTGAAGCGTTGTGATGCTTCGTTTGTGTTGGTTCGATCCAACAGATGTGATGCTTCAGAAATAACTGTCATTTGGTAGTTATTTGGATAGTTGACTTTTTTAATATAATTGACTTTGACTTCGGGTTTGACCCTTTAAATGGGTAAAAGCGGGTAAGATGGTTAAGAGTGGGATTAACCCAATATTCTCCCCCTTAATCACAATCTTCATCTCCTAGATCTTTGACTCCAATAAGGTGTCTCATTGTTAGAAAATTTGATCTTCGGTAGTGCCTTTGTGGAGTATGTCAGCTTTCTGATATTCTCCGCTGATGAATTCAACTTTGTAAGTCCATTCTCTTTCAACGCATTCTCGTATGAAATGATACTTCGTGTCCAATGTGTTTTTCTCCTCCCCGTGAAAAACAGGGATTCTTCAATTAATTCTATAGCTGATTTGTTATCAACCATGAAATAGTCAGCCTTTCTTCCTTTCGAGTGTGTAAGCCTGCTTATAGTCTTTCAACCATAATGCTTGTGTTGTTGCTTGCAGTTGCTGCAATAAAATCCATATTCGGCATGATGACAATGCTACAGTGGCTTGCTTCTCGTGGTGGGGCTCCAGCTAAATTGGTGAATCACCAAATAGAAAATGATTCCAATAGTTCTTTTGCCTTCCCCATGAGTGTTAACTCCATAACTACTGTTCGGCTAAAGCCTTGTATTTTGTTTTCCTCCTTAATGTTTTGTAGGTGATACCGTAGTTCATTTGTCCCCCCCTTACATAACGTATACCTTGTCGTTATTGCTTTCCATGTGCTTGCTCCTTTTGGGTTCCTGCATAAAAGCGGCCTAAGTAATCCAATGGATAACTTAAGTCAAAGGTCTTGTGTGAAGCAGATATCGTAGGACATCAATTAAGCTTCTAATTCAGGTTGGGTTGACAATCTGTTCCTTCAGTATTTCTTTGTCAATTTGTGGCCCTGGATCCATAGGTATTAGGGTTTCATTGCAGTCTGACATTCGCAACTTCCTTAGAATCTTGGTTGCATAACGCAGATTGCTTTAATTGATATGTCAACCTCCCAGTTTTGTGTGACTTCTATCCCTAGATAGTAAGCTAATAATCCAAGGTCCACTCCCATTTCAAATTTGTCTTCCCCATTTGAGCTTTGAATTGTCGATCTCTTCCTTTTGGTGTGTCGCAGTTATGATTAGATCATCAACTATATACTCCTACTAGGTAGAATTGAGTCTTTTGTGGCTTTTGTGTAGATCGGCTTGTTCTAATGCACATTTCTTGAAAATTCTAAAGGACTCAAGGTGTTGTCCAGTTTTATGTTCCATGCACGTGGTGCTTGTCTTAGTCCATATAGTGCTTTAATAAGCCTATAGACTTTACCAGAATTCTCTCGTTTTATGAAGCCTTCCGGTTGTGAAACATAAACTTCTTCTTTTAAATCTCCATGTAGAAATGCAGATTTTACATCAAGGTGATGTACTTCCCATTTGTTGCTAGCAACTATGGCAAGTAATAATCTTATAGTTTCCATCCTTGCTACAGGTGTGAAAACTTCCTCAAAATCTATGCCATGCTCTTGTATGTAGCATTTTGCTACTAGTCTTGCTTTATGCTTGACTATGTTTCCATTAGCATCTTTCTTTGTCTTAAATACCCATTTTAAGCCAATTGCTTTATGTCCTTTGGGTAAAGTGGTTAGTTCCCATGTGTTATTTCTATTGATAGAATCTAATTCCACTTTCATTGCTTCGATCCATTTTTGATCGGTTGATGCTTCCTTATAATTCTTAGGTTCATCTTCAACAAGTAATAATCTCTCAGTGTTTTCCAGTAAATCTTCCATTGTTCTAAAACCTCTTACAGGCGAGTGATCATATCTGAGTGTGAAGCTGTGGTTGATGTTGAACCACTATCACTCTGATAGGTTGATCGTATTGAATTGATTGGTGTATTTTGAGAGCTTACTCGTGATGAAATTGTTGATGGTGTGTGAAGTGTTTGAGATTGTGAGGGTGAGCTTCTTGTTGATATTGTATAATCATCATTATTGTGAAAATCAATGTCTTCATCATTTGGTTGGATATCTAGGTCATGGTGTTCATCTGTGGTTTCTAGATTTTCTATCCTGAAGTCGATCCATTCAGGTTCGTTATTAGTATGTTCACTCATGTAATCCTTCCAATCCCATGCTTCATCCTCTTTAAACTTCATGTCTCTACTAACACATACTCTTTGTGTTGTTGGATCAAATAATCTATAAGCTTTTGATCCTTGTTCATTGCCTAAGTATATCATCTTGTTACTCCTATCATCAAGCTTAGTTAAGCGTTGTGATGGTACCTTTGCATATGCTATGCAGCCAAAAACTCTTAGATGTTCTAGGTTTGGCTTTCTTCCTTTAATAGCTTCATATGGAGTAATATCTTGTAGTGCTTTTGTAGGAACACTATTTAAGATGTATATTGCATGTCTAACAGCTTCAGCCCAAAAATCTTGTGGCATGTTAGTTGCTTTCATCATACATCTAGTTGTAGACATAATTGTCCTATTCCTTCGTTCAACTACTCCGTTTTGTCGTGGTGAATAAGGAGCTGTGAGTTGTCGTGATATGCCATTGTCTTTGCAATATTGTATGAGTTCATTTGATGTGAAATCTCCTCCACGATCGGTTCTAAACATCTTTAATGTTGTCCTTAACTCCTTTTCTATTGTGTTCTTGTATTCCTTGAAAGTATCAAATGCTTGATCTTTCGTTTCCAGGAAATACGCCCATATATATCTTGAATAATCATCGACTAACAAGAATATATATCTCTTTCTAAATAGTGTTGGTGGTGTGATTGGTCCACATAAATCTCCATATATCAAGTCTAAGGGTGATGTTGATCTGGTTTTGGCTTTCTTTGGAAATGGTGCTCTACTATGTTTACCAACTAAACAAACATCACAGATTTGTGTTGTAGGTTTAATTGAAGGTATGCCTTGAACTAACTCCCTTTGAGTCATCGATTTTAATGATTCAAAGTTGAGATGTCCTAGTCTTGCGTGCCATAACCAAATGCTATCCTTTAAGTTTGCTAATAAGCAAACAGGTGTGCCTATTCTTAGACTTGCTTTATATAGACGGTTTCTTTGTCTATCTACTTTTATGAAGAGTTTGTCGTCCATGTCATAAAGTCGTAGTTCATCATCTTCCATTACAACTTTACAACCTATTTCGGTGAATTGACCAAGGCTCAATAAATTGCTTTTTAGGCTTGGGATGTAATAGACGTGTGAAATAATTCTTTGTTTCTCGTCATCACATTCTATTAAGATTGACCCTTTGCCTTTGATCTCTATGTGTGATCCATCTCCGAATTTCACTTTTCCACTAACTTTCTCATATAATTCCTTGAAGTGTTCTCTCACTCCGGTCATATGGTTACTAGCTCCGTTGTCTAAATACCATAGACTATCTAAATTTGTCTCTTGTGTTTCTACTTCTTCGTGTAGTGAGACATTTTGGTCTTCAACTTCTTTTACAAGTGGATCTTCTAAAATTGCCATTAATAAGGTAGGTTCTAAGTCCTCCTCGACAAGATTAGATTGCATGTTAGTGTTTGTCTTGGCATAACACTTATTTGCAAGATGTCCTTTCTTGTTGCATTTGTAACAAGTTACATTGCTAAGATCATAATTTGATCCTTTAAAGTTGTTATTAGGTTTTTCTCCCTCTTTCTTTTCTCCTCTAAATTTCTCGTGGTTTTTATTGTGTGAGAATTTATTTCTCCCATTACCACGACCTCTAAAATGTTTTCCTCTACCCTCATGTCGTGTGAACATCAATTTCTCTTGATTGTTCTCCTGTTTCCCTTTTTTAAACTTAATCCTTTCTTCATAGGTCTTAAGTCTACCAATTGCTTCTTCAAATGTCATAGTGTTTAGATCGGAATAGTGTTCTATAGATGCTACTATTTGCAAATACCTATCGGGTACAACATTTAGTAATTTCCTCACTAAATTTTGGTCTTTTATTTCGTGTCCTAGACTAGCAGCTTTGTTTACAAGAGTTGTTAGTTTTCCTGTAAAGGTATCAATGGTTTCATCTTCCCTCATGTGTAACAATTCAAGTTCAGATCTTAATGTTTGAAGTCNCAAATACCTATCGGGTACAGCATTTAGTAATTTCCTCACTAAATTTTGGTCTTTTATTTCGTGTCCTAGACTAGAGGCTTTGTTTACAAGAGTTGTTAGTTTTCCTGTAAAGGTATCTATGGTTTCATCTTCCTTCATGTGTAGTAATTCAAGTTCAGATCTTAATGTTTGAAGTCTGGCTTGTTGTACTTTTTCTTCGCCTAAGTGTCTAGCCTTTAAAGCCTCCCATATTGCTTTTGGGGTTTTATGCTTTGTGATCTGAAGTAATTGATCTTCGGGTAAGGATTGGTAAAGGTATGCAATAGCAGTTTTCTCCTTTTTCTTATCAGGTTGTGTTGAGTCTAATGGCTCTATTGTTTCCCAAAACCCATTTGCTTCTAGAATAATTTGCATTCGAATTGCCCATAATGAGTAATTCGCGGTTTTTAACATCGGGTATTGGAATTGAGGGTTAGTGTTAGTTATACTAGCCTCCTTCTTTCCACTATCTCCACCGTCTTTAGTCATTTCTTAATATTAATGACCAGGTAATCTCCTAAAATTCTAACACGGGATGTGTTAAGAATAAAGTGCGCGCTTTTAATGTTTTGTGTCTTATATGACAATCAAAACCTATAGGATTAGTTAAATATACTATCCTTGGAGATTATAAATTCAAATTGAATATACCTAAGGTTAATTACTCCTTAAAAGTTATTCCTAAAAATATAATAAGCAGTGTATTTTTCACTAGGTTATTATAATAATAAAAAATGATAAGTTACTAAGTAGTATTTTAAAAGTACTTATCAAAAAATATAACTATACTACTAATAAGTATAAGTTAGAAATATAAGGGGTGGATTCGTAAAATTCGAAACCTTGGGGGGTTGAAATACACCCGGTGTCCCTTTTTTTGTTTTCGGTGTTGCCCTAGGCGTATATTGTACGCCTATTTCTTATCTCTTTCAAGAGAGATAAATAATCTCTGTCTCCTTCTTTTTGGTTGAGACTGATCTACTGCTATGTTCTTGGTGGTTGACCGCCGGTTGTTTTGGCTTTGGTTGACCGCCTTCTTCACGGGTATTCGGTGTTTCTCGTTTGTTTCGAGCGCCGTTAAATCCTTTTTGGATTCGTTCCTCCGTGTACAAAATGAATCAAGATGATTCAAAGTGAAAAGGGTATTGATTCTGGATACAACAGGTGTGTTTGTTCCTTAATTTGAATCAATTTTAATTTCCCCTTTTGTTGATGACCCATGTGTTAGTATATTGATGTTCTGAATCGAAAATTAAGGTTTTTCGTATGATTAACCTTTGTTCCCTTGTTAATTCGAAAGGAATAAGAAAAAAAATGGATCAGTCTTTTTTTTCAAATTTTATGATACCACTTCTAGATGCCGGTAAATAATTTACGAGGCGACTAGTAATGTTTGTGTATCTATTGAATCACAAAATGATTTATGTTTTGAATTTTATGATTGTGGTTCGAATTTAAAAAAATTTGCAGAAAAAAATATTTTTGGTACCGATTGGTTTCTTGGTTTTTTTTTTCGATTCTGGGCAAAAGGATATTGGTATATGATGATTTGGTTAGTGATTCCAAAACTTGCTCTGATACCAATTGTTGGCCTCAACGTTGGATCTTTATTGGTCTAACGTACAAGTCACAATATACCAAAATATACACGATGTGCTTTGAAATGCTTTCTATTAATCAAAATGTTAATAATGTCATCAAGTTATAATTCTACAGATTCTAATCTATTTATAAAGAATGAAAAGGTGTGTTGTGAAGCGTTGTGATGCTTCGTTTGTGTTGGTTCGATCCAACAGATGTGATGCTTCAGAAATAACTGTCATTTGGTAGTTATTTGGATAGTTGACTTTTTTAATATAGTTGACTTTGACTTCGGGTTTGACTCTTTAAATGGGTAAAAGCGGGTAAGATGGGTAAGAGTGGGATTAACCCAATAGATATCATTCTGGGTTTATGGTTTGTTGTGAATAACTGATTAAGATCAGGTTCTTGTTGATCTTGATTGATCTTGTTTGGTAATAGAGATAACTCTTGACTTGAGATTCAAGAGTTGGTTTTCTGGTTCAATTGTGTTTTCCTACATGGTATCAGAGCAAGGCTCTTCTTCATGCTCTTAAAAATCGATTTCTTAAAATTAGGGTTTCAAAATTTTTTTGGGGGTTTTTCAAAATTAAGTTGATTAAACTCAATTAACCTTGGTTAATTGGTGTATTTTTACTCTAATTGGTTAATTCTAAGTTTTTTACGAAAACACCTAATTTTTGAAAAAATTAGGGTTCGGGTTTTTTTGGGGGTTTGATCTCTAGCTTCGATTGGTGGTTGGTTTCTGGGTTATTGATCGATTTGGTTGTTTTTCTGGTGGTTGTTGTTGGTTTCCCTAATTCTTGAAAATTAGGGTTTGGTTGTTCGTTGATTCTGGGTTATTGAGATCTTGTGATTGTGATTCTTGACTAAGTGAATCAAGTATCACAATCTTGGTTCTTGTTCCGCTGCATAACTGGATTTTTGCGGGCATTGTAACACCTCTCACACCCTCTTCTTTAATTTCTTTTTTTCTTATTTCTCTTGTTTAGTGACGGGGAGTAGGATTCAAGGGATTGTTGAAGTTGTGTTATCTGTGATTGTGGTGTGATAGTGTTCTTGGTTTTGTTAGCTGTGTTGATTGTTTGTTTTTCTTTCTCTTTTGGTTATTGTGTGTGATCAGCCCTTGACCTACCACCTAGAGTGGCAAGGAAGCCTGGGAACTACCTTCTCTTCCCTTCTTGTGTGTTTGTTTTTAGTCTTATCTGTTTTTTATTATGTCTGAGCATCATTCTTCACCTCCTAACTCTGTGCATAATTCTGATGATGATGGTGATGGTCCAGTTACTTTAATTAGTAAACTTGACCTGAGTCATCCATTACACTTACATCCTAATTATTCTGCCACCCTTACTGTTGTGTCTATAAAACTAAAAGGAACAGAGAATTATAATGTGTGGTCTTGTGCTATGTTGTTAGCCTTAGAAGGAAAGAATAAAACTGGTTTTATAGATGGTTCCTGTAAAAGATCTAATACTGATGAAGTCTTAGGAAGACAATGGGATAGGGTGAATGCTGTTGTGTTGGGATGGATTTTAAATTCTATATCAGAAGAGTTGTTTTTGGGTCAAATTTTTTCAAAAAGGGCTTCTGATGTTTGGACTGAGTTAAAAGAAACATTTGATAGTGTTGATGGTTGAGTCACTTTTAACCTACATCATAAAATTCATTCTCTGTGTCAAAATGGTTGTTCCATTGCTGAATATTTTAATAAGTTGAGCACATTGTGGAAACAATTTGATGCTTTAGTTAAGTTGCCTAGGTGCACTTGTCATGCTGCTGAGGATTTTAAAAAACATAACTTTTAACCTACATCATAAAATTCATTCTCTATGTCAAAATGGTTGTTCCATTGCTGAATATTTTAATAAGTTGAGCACATTGTGAAAACAATTTGATGCTTTAGTTAAGTTGCCTAGGTGCACTTGTCATGCTGCTGAGGATTTTAAAAAACATAATCAATTAATGAAACTTATGCAGTTCTTAATGGGCTTAGATGATTCATATATGCAAATAAGAAGTAATATTCTGTCTAGAGATCCTCTTCCTGATGTTAAAGGGGCATTTGCCATTATTTCTAGTGAGGAGTCTCACAGATCTGTGGTCACTGGTTCAGTTGGTGGGACTTCTCACAAGTCTCAATCAACTGTGTTTAACTCCAGTGTGCCCAATAGAGGTAATTCTCAGAGGCCCCCAACCTCTGCTAATACCTCAAGACCTAATAATAATACTTCTAGGTTCAATGAAAATAGGAGGACTGCTGGTGGTCCTACCTTTGTGTGTGAACATTGTGGCTTTAATGGACATACTGCTGATAGATGCTTTAAACTAATTGGGTACCCTGCTGATTTTGGAAAGAATAAAAGGAATACTAACAATAATACTAATCAGGGTACTCAGAACTTTAACAAAAGATTTATAAATAATAACAACTCTGTTGGTTCTAGTTCCACCTCTACTTTTTCTGATGAACAGATTTCTAAATTGATTTCTTTGATTAAAGAAAACTCTTCCAATGTTGATGGAAATGGGAAAGGAATACATGCCAATATGGCAGGTATTGTTTTTAACAATAGCAAGTTTTTTAATCAAAATTTTCAAAGATTTTTCTGTCACAATAGTAAGTTTAGATCTGCACTTGTTGCAGCTGGACTTATTGTTGATTCTGGTGCTAATCAACACCTTACATATACTGATAAATTTTTGGTTAATGTGATTGATATTTCCAACTTAGGAATTAAAGTTTCACATCCTAATGGAACTGAAGCTTTAATTACTAAGGTTGGAAATATGGTTCTAACCAAACATTTAACTCTATATGATGTGTTGGTTGTTCCAGAATATTGTGTTAGTCTTATGTCTGTTCATAAGGTGGCTAGAGACAGCAAATTTTTTATTGCATTTGATGAGTCACAGTGTTATGTTTTACCTCAGGATTTGAGGGGAATGAATGTGCTAGGGATTGGTAAACAAAAAGATGGTTTATGTTACTTTGATGGAAATCAAGGTACTGGTCTAGGGTTTGAGAATTCTAGTGTTAATTGTAATTTGACCAAAGAAATGTGGCACTGCAGGCTTGGTCATCCCTCTGATCAAGTTCTGTCAGTGCTAAAAGGTGAAACCTTTTTTGATAATAAAAGTGAAATTGAACCTTGTGAAGTATGTCAAAAGGCAAAACAAACTAGAGAGTCTTTTCCATTAAGTGACCATAAAACCAAAGCTCTTGGTGACATTGTTCACCTTGATCTTTGGGGTCCTTATAAGGTTAAAAGTAAAGAAGGTCATAGATTCTTTTTAACTATTGTAGATGATTTCACCAGGGCTGTTTGGGTTTACTTGCTTAAAAGTAAGCATGAGGTGTTTGATTGTGTTCAGATTTTTTATAACTTGATTAAAACACAGTTTGAGAAGTGTGTTAAAATTTTTCGAAGTGATAATGGGACTGAATTTGTTAATAATCAGCTTAATAAGTTTTGTGGTGACAAAGGGATTATTCATCAAACATCTTATGCTTATACTCCTCAACAAAATGGGGTTGTTGAGAGGAAACATAGGCATCTTTTAAATGTGGCCAGATCCCTTATGTTTCAGGGGGGATTGCTTCTCTTTTTATGGTCTGAATGTGTTCTAACTTCCACTTACTTGATTAACAGATTGCCTTCCTCAGTGCTGAATGGAGAGTCTCCCTTTAATCTTGTTTTTAATAGAAAACCTGACTTAAATCACTTAAGAGTTTTTGGTTGTTTATGCTTTGCTACTGTTCTTACCAGCAGTGATAAGTTTAGTAGCAGGGCTGAGAAATGTGTTTTGATTGGGTATTCTAATTTTCAAAAAGGTTATAAACTTTATAGTCTTGAAAGGAAACAGTTTATCTTTTCTAGAGATGTAAAATTCTTTGAAAAAGTCTTTCCTTTCAAAATTCAAAATGCTTCTGCTGTTCCTGACCCTCTCAGTCAGGGTTTGAATCAAGTAAACTTCTTTGATGAAGTTGCTTATGAGGACCCTGACACACCCAATGATGACAATAAACATAATGGTACCCCTTTGGGTAAAAATATTCAAAATGATCATCATTTGGGAGATGGTAGCCACTCTCAACATTTTGGTAGTCCAACTATTGACCATTTGGAGGGTGATTTGGGGCATTCTCCTGGTTCCAATGAGACTGCCAGTGTTGATGAGAATGCTGCAACACCAATTGGTGTGACAACTTCTGAGGGTGACTTTAGTCCCATTCCTGAACAACAGCAGAAACAGTTTTTCATAATAATAATCAACCTTCTTTGAGAAGATCTGATAGGTAATCTACTTTTCCCAATAAGTATAATGATTATATTGTTGATTCTAAAGTTAAGTTTGGGCTTGAAAAGTTTGTTACTTATGCTAAACTTAAAAATGATACTTTATGTTTTGTCATTGAGCTTAATAAAAGTTTTGAACCTAAAAATTATTGGGAGGCCTGCATGTATCAGCACTGGATTGATGCTATGAATAGTGAAATGCAAGCTTTATATAGAAATGATACTTTTTGAAATTGTTATGTTACCTGAAGGCAGAAAAGCTATAGGGTGCAAATGGGTGTTTAAGATTAAATATAAATCTAATGGTGAAGTTGATAGGTATAAGGCTAGACTTGTTGCTAAAGGGTTTAATCAAAGGGAAGGGGTTGATTTTGATGAAACTTTTTCCCCTGTTGTTAAAATTGTCACTGTCAGGTGTCTTATAAATCTTGTTGTTCAGCAAAATTGGCCTATATTTCAACTTGACATTAATAATGCTTTTCTATATGGAGATCTAGAAGAGACTGTTTATATGTCATTGCCTGATGGTTTCTTTAGTGCTAATGATAAAAGAGTTTGTAGACTTAAAAAGTCTTTGTATGGTTTGAAACAAGCACCTAGACAGTGGAATGCTAAGTTAACCAGTGCTTTGCTTGAAAATGGTTTCATACAGAGTAAGAGTGACTATTCCTTGTTTATCAAGAATGATTCAGGTAATATTGTTGCTTTACTTGTGTATGTTGATGATATTATTGTTACTGGTAATAACTTGGCTGAGATTGAAAGTTTTAAAGTGTTTCTTAAGTCCAAATTTCAAATTAAAGATCTGGGGAAACTTAAGTACTTTTTGGGTATTGAGGAAATATTGCCCCCCACCTAAATACTAAAATCCAACATTCAACACTCTCAAACCTTATAAATCATTCATCTCCAAGTAATAATACTCGATTTATCATTTTGATCATACTTTTTTCTTCCGCATTTTGTTGCTATTGTCGAAAAAAAAAAATTTGCCCCCCACATCTTATTTTTCTGGGTCCGCCACTGATTAGACCAGTTGACACTTACGCACCCAACCAAACTACATATCTAAGACAAGCTCTAAACACAAAGTGGCTGTTACTAATTCCAACCGACATATCAAAACAATTGAAATCATCCATCTTTTGGTACAGGACAATGTGAAAGGCGCCATAACCTAAATACTTTCAAAAAATTACTCGATGGTTTCATCTTGAGACTTAGATGCTATAACCTAACAATATATGCAAAAAAAACACACTAACTAGATATGTTAATATAGAACCTATGCTAAAAGAGCAAGTCATTACATTATACCCGATCATAATGCTTATGGGTTGCACCAATTTGACACTCAGGTAGTACATATTATGCGCTTCCCTTGGAAGGTCCATAAGTTATGTAATAGACTTACCATTTTTATTAAAGATACTTTGCACAAAACCTCAAAAAACTTGCACGATGTGCGCGATATTTGGGTATTTTGGCGAATCCAGTAAAAAAAAATTGAGTATTTTGTGAAGCGCAAGTCTGATTTTAGTCATTTCCCTAAATTAAATTGTATCCACCTTATTTAAACAGCACGGTTAAGGTAGGTAACTATTAAATATTCACTAAGTGAAAGGGGTCGAAAAACGGTCACGGGATACCCTGGTTAAGCCGCCTAGTCAAAGATTTGCCCTCCCGGGGTAACTTGGGAATTCCTCATATGTTTAATGGGTCCCTTTACCTTTGCGTAAGGGCGTGACCATTTACACCCTATCTACCCACTAGCTCGCTCTGGCGGTATTAGGTATACTGAACTTTACAATTTTTTAACCCTGAGTCCCTTACTACGGTTTCGATTAAAAAGTCTATTATGATATAAATATAGTAATTAAAAAGTAAAAATGAAGGAGAGTAAACTTACTGTTTAGAAACTCAGTTGAAGATGAAAGGTAATTGTGAGAAATGATGATCAGTCATTTTAGCCTTTTATTTTTGAGTTTGGGGTAAATTAAGGCGGTAAATTTATTTTTAAGCGGGAGAAATTTGGGCGGGTTTTTTATACGTAGTATTTGGGGCAAAAGTTATGGCGGTAATAAAGTTGATAATTAACACACGTTTCATTCTTCAAAAAATTTAATCAACTTTTCTCACATACGGTAGGCATTTGAGATTCTTTTTGAAGCGGAGTAATTTTAAAAAGTGTAAAAATGTTAAAAGTGTTTACTTGGATTAGATCAAGTCAAAATCATTTACAGTATTTATTTATTTCTTTCTTTTTTTTTATTATTTTCGGTTAAAAGGGTATATTTCACCATTTTCACCCAAAAAAATGGTAGTGTTTGTACAGATTGTTTTGGAGATTAATATATTTCACCGTTTTCACCCAAAAAAAGAAAGAAAAAAAAAATACTACCAACACATCATCGTGGATTCGTGGTCATCATCTATCACCAAATGAAATATTTCATATTTTGTTGATCAAATGAAAATATAACTTATTGGATGCAAAGAAGCCAAAGTCAGGGACGACAAGTTTCTAGTCATAAATCCATGATATTGTTTACATTTAATCTCAACATAGTGACCATAAACATATCTCAACACAGTGAAGATCATTGTTGTTCAATAACTCTTGATTATTACATCATTTAGTGACGAAAATCAGAAAGAAATGATAACTACTGATCTTATAAAGTTATAGGCATAGATTTATGATGGCTATGCCTCAAATCCTGCATGAGTTTAACTGAAATTCTGCCAGAACGCTTCTTTTTCTCGCATCAGCATCTCAATGAGCTCATGCATTTGTGATTTTGCACCCAACATTCTCTTCTCTTCTACCTCCAACTTTGCCACCTTAGCCGGTGTACCATGGATCGGACAACTCATTCTGTTTTGTGGCCCTTCAATAAAAACAAATTGTTTAAGTAATCAAAAGAAGCATGTTCGTATCCATGAAGACCGGGTTTACTTTCTTCTCTTTTTTTTGCAAGGCAAAGATCCACAAATTAAGACTTGAACTCATAACATCTTGGTTGATGGGCCACCTATATCAAGTTAGGCCAAGGCCCTCCTATATTTCCCCCTGGGTTTCTGCCCAACCTTTGGTGAAATGCTTTTCTTACTAGATCTGAATGGTAAGTAGATCCAGGTTGTGTTGCTTTCTCAAAATATATACTAAGGTTGTACTGTATATGTTTTTTAAGACCTATAATGTCATGTCATTTCCCAAAAAAAGTGCTTTTGTTGAAACAAATGAAATGTTTGCTTTGCGATAATAAAATCAACCAACATACAAGATGTCTTCTTCTGCTTTTAACACAAAAATATAACATGTACACAAGAAGAAGCATAAAGAAAGGTATCTAACCAGACGGTGGTGGTGGTGCTCGTGGTGATAATTGCCGTTGCACTGGCGGACGGAATGATGATTGTACACCAGCGGTGTGATGGATGTTTGAGATGCGTACAGAGGGACTACCCACCGGTGATGGTGCTCTCCTGACTGGAGTCACTGATAATTGGACGCGCGGTAACAAGTGCCGGTTGTGGTATGATGGGCAGAGGCAACAAGCTCCAGTGGTAGTACGATGTACAGGGGTCGGCTGGAATAGAACAGATATAGCTTTATCAGATTTGACTTTAAAATAATACTGTAGATAATTAAGAATATCCTTTTTCAAAAGCTACATGATAAAAGCTAATTTCATAATGAGATCAAAATACTTTTCTACCTCTAGTCTCATTAATTAAAACAGACATTTCTTAAAAGCACCTTTCCGCATAAAAGAGAAAGAGCAAAAAAAGCTATTACTAAAAAACATGACATAACGAAGGTATGAACAAGAATATGACGAAAAATAGATTAGAACCATACAGTCATGTAATATACCTACCTTAGGTAAATTCAAGATTAAACTGGCACTTGGAGAATTTTCAAGAAAGTACTTTCTGATTTGAGCATATATTGATCCTGTGTGGTCTTTTTGATCGACATGACTTGTATTTATCTTCAAACACCTCAAGTCATGCAAAGGACAAGGTTCGTGGGAGTGTTGATCCAGGGATGATAAGAGTCTCTTGGTACATAAAACACAAACATAATTCACATAAGTATGAAAGCGGTAACCACACTTATAGTCTCAACATGCAGAAAAATAAAATGCACATGAATACATACAAACAATTTATTTGAATTATAGGTTCAAAAGCTAATTAGTTGTGCGTGTGTGTGAGAATTCACTGGCTTAATCCTTATATTTGATGATTTGTGTGCTCATGAATCCTTAACGGTAACCACTATGTTGCCTAGAGAAAGATGGGCTTTATATTCTAAGACATTGTGATCCTTGATCTGCAACAAATGTGTATAATAGGGTCAGCACATGTAGGCACAAGTACTTTACTATAACCATTGTGAGACATAAGACACTTGCACGTTGTGGGTTCCGATACAAAGCCAGACAACACACTAATCTGCATAAGTTCCTAGTTCTTAAGTCATGCAGAATTTGATTATAAAGTTAGAGAAGCCAAGAAATTTGCCTTTCCTATATATCTTGAAGCACAAAGAACAACAAATAGTTCTCAGAGAGGGTTAAAGCAAAGAAATATACATTAGCAATGTTGAGTGATCATCATAAACACGACCAGGTTTACTGTCGATGCACATTAAATATTACATCTAACCAAACAGGACAATCGACAATCATCTTTTTCATTCCCAACATTAAATTGATTGTTTCTTACTCTTTCCATGCCTCTGCTGGTACATCCAAAGAACAAGGTTGGATGGATGGTCAGCCTTTCTTAAGAAGTGTTATCTGACATTCTTCTACAAATAATCTCCTATTATCATGAATGTTTTAACTTTTAGAAGGTGAACTACGTCTACTGATTTGAACACCAAAAAAATCTAAGTCTAAAAATTACTCATTTTCCTTGTTGGGATGTACAGAAAGAAAAATGCATTCCTAAGTTTATTATAACAGACATAATTATACTAAGAACATATTTATAGGCATCACAACAAAGCTAGTTTGAGACTAGGTAGTTGTACTTATAGATAACAATAGCAGGCCAAACTAAATAGCAGTAGTTTTACTGAAATTGGTATATCTTTACCTCAATGACATCCACATCAAGAGTCAAAAACTTGACAGTTCGGAGTTGCTGGAGCAAATCAAGGAGCACGGGAACATATTCCTTTGTATAATAAGCTGACGACAAGGTGATATGAACTTTCTCAAGGGAAACAAAGTCGTCTTTGGAAAAATTGAAACGTGAAGTAGCGTATACAGACAGCTTCAGATTCTCAAGTCGGGGAGCAACAACATTGAAAACCTTGGCAAAACTTGCAGCTTTGATTGTAAGATTAGTAAGTTGTGGAGCACAAATATTGAAAACCTCCAAACTGTGACTGAAATACCCATCCAAAGTGATGTTCTTTAAGTTCACACACTTGGAAAAAAGATCGAGGTTCTTATCACCACGATAACCCACATGGATATTCCTCAATGTTAAAGTTTCTAGAGCCGGAAAATCCCAAGCTGACTCTGGCAAGCGGGGGGAACAACCAGAATATAAGCTATTACTGTACACAAGGGTGAGATGTTTGAGAGTGTGAGAACTAAAAATAAATTGAGGGAACTCATGAGATTTCTCAGATAACCAAACTACTTTCAATTGTTGGACATTATGAGAGTAAGCATATCTAAGAATATTTTCAAAAGCATGTATGGCGACCCGTGTGAATATGAGAGAAACTGTAGAAACTTGTGCAAGATTGTTGCGGTGTGATAGAACCTGCCTCACAAATTTGGCAAACTTTGCCCACATACGGAACCCGCGACTAGTTATGTTGAGATGGGGCATTGAAGTCCAAATATTCCTCCATCTCCGAGACAATTTACTAGTCCTGATAGAATCTTTAATGTCAAGGAAAGACATAATATGATGAATAACTTCATCCGGCAAGTTGCTTATTCGATCTTCTTTTGCTTTAAATATTGCTTTATGACATGCCCGATCCATTATGCCTCCTCTTACGCTCAATCCAAAAATCTTGCTTTAATCTCGTTGAGCATCAGAGCCCCTAAAATGTTTGACATATATCAGAAATTATCTAGTAAGAAGAAATGAACAATATAACCCAATACAATGTAGCATGATATATAAATAGAATTAGAAAAAATAAAAATAAAAACCAATAACAATGGGTGTTCAGATACGCTCAATAAAGAGCTTAATAGCTTATTGTATGTGTTTTCAAACAGTTATTAAGCACTTTGATGGTGCTTAGACAAGAACCACCATCGAATGGCCTAGTAGTAATTGACATAACCTTCTCAATAGGGCGCGTATGGGGGTGGCCAGCCAAATGGTCAGAAATGGTCACAGAGTTAAGCCGCATAATTCTGAGTTAAAACCTCGCCCTCATCGGGTAACCTAAAGAGGAAAAATATATTCCATTTATGGTGCTTGGATAAGCCAAACAGTTCTTTTTATAAAATGTATTTTTTTATAAAAATGGATCTTATTAAGCTTAGCCAAACAACCCCCTAACAAGACATGTGGATTTATAACATTTACTATAAAAAAAATTGTGCTTGTTCTAAGCAGGGGCGGATCTAGCTTGCGGGCAGGGTAAACTTTAAGTAGTGTAAAAAAAATGGATTGCTTCAAAACTTGGTACAAAATATACTAGAGATTTACATGTGCACACCCTCTATAATCCGGTGAAATGATCAATGCATACCCAAAGATTTTAAAATAAATGAAGAAAAAGGAACTAAAAGTAAGACTGGTAAAAAATGAACAGTTATCACTCCATTCACCCATCTTCCAGCTCCTATATACCCATCATGAGGGTCCTCATCAGTGGTTGAACAACCATTTGACGCCATTGTTCATCACCAACGTAAACCCCATAACCACTACTTATCGGATAAATCCATGAAGAACATAAAGACACATGTATGACTCGTTCGGATTTTCTAGTTATAAGAAAAGGAGAAACAATATTTTGTTTCCATAAAATTTATTTCATGTTGTTGTAAAAGTTGTTTCCATCCTAAAGCATCAACTAGCAGAAGGTTAGCAAAAATATAAATCCACTCTTCATATTCAAACACGATATAAACTAGATTATTCCGTTCTCAAAACACAATAATCAGACAATCAAGTTTAACATTATACCAAAAAATCCGCCAACGCCAATTGAAAAACCAAATATATCAATAACCATACTACAATAGTGCATACCCTATTTAAAATTCCTAGATTCGCCACTGGGTCTAAGGTTTTAAAGTGGTACTTGTTATTTTGAACAAAAAACGATACAACACTTAACATAAACCAAATGAATGTAAACTAACTCAAATCCTAATACATGCAGATGGTTATTAAGAACAAGATTACATAAATTTAACAAATAGTGTACAAATTATGCAATAAAGCTATATAGTAAAAGGGTTTGAATTAGATCTAGAAAGAAACTGCTTACCGGATGAATACAAGTGCAATGTTGGATCGAAAGTAGAAAGAACCACTTTTTTAGTGAATGAATAATTGGAGTGCAATGAAATTATAAGAAAGAAGCATTTTATTTATTATAAGGGATTATTGGAGGAAATTATTCGAAATGGCGAATTAGGCGGTATAGTTTCCCGGGTCTTGAAAATTTGCTCATTTGAAATTTTATTTTGAAATTTGGGTCTTGAAAATAGTCTCGACTTTTTATAATCTTTTCCACAAAGGTGGTGTGGTGGTATCCTCTCTCTCCGCTCATACACTTTATGCCCCTTTTTTATATCTTTGTAAAAAAAATAAAATTAACCATTTTATTGATAAACAATGTCGTTGGTTCACCTTTTATAAGTTGTACATATCATTTTAAACCCACCGGAACAGCCTTTGTATACGATAGTTGTTCTACTGTGCTATGATATATGGTTTTATCCATTTACTTATAAAACTGGCATAACTTGGGACAAACATATTTATTTTGTTTTTTTTGCCTTCTTCGTTGGGCATTGCAAACATAAATAAAAACACTACACAAACTGTCAAAAAACCCATTTTAAACAAATAAACACAAAAAGGGGATGAAAATTGTTGAAGCAAAGATCCGTTCTTTGTTGAAGCAAAGATCCATTAAGTTGAAATGGTATAAGCTCCTAAGCCCAAAAATAAGCTTAATCAAACACCCCCCTTAGTAATAAGAAAAGAGTTAGAAAATTTGATGCACGCGTATCATAGTAAAATGGATAATGAAAGTAAAGTATATTAAAATTAGTGTGATTATTAAAGCAGCATCAAATTATGAATTCACATAACCCTAACTCTAGCCTCCATCATTATCAAGTTCTTTTCAACTTAATTAATTATCCCAACTTATGTTAAGTATCTTTTGGAAAACAAATTGGATGATTAATTTGATGTTTATTTAAACTATAGCGAGTATTCATTGTTTTTTCTTGAACAATAAACTTACATACCTGCCTACTAAACATCTGCATATAAAAGACTCGAATCTTAAACACTTTTAATATCGGCATATCGCGTCGCAACGTTAAGTGCACGTAGCAATGGAGAGATTTTCTTATAGGTTTAGTGAAATATATGATGACTTGTTCGACAAATAGTTAAAGGTTGATTGATGTCCTCAATTTTCACTTTGCTATAAGTGAAATATATAAAAGAAAAAAACTTTTTTTATACGTAAATAAAAAGAATGATGTAATCATTCCATCATTTTGCGATGTTAATTGATTGTTTAGGTCTATTTTTGAGGTGGGATGAATGATGGTGTGACATTGGAGTGAGACCAACTTGAAATGATGTAACCATTAATTCCTCACTGGCAATTTAACACTTCATCTATTTTGGATCTTGGTCCACTTTTTCACTCATAATATTATATTCGTTTCTATCAAATAAAATATACTCCAATTGATAATTATTTAACTTGGGTAAGTTGTAATACTGTACACTTTTATAAACTTTGGTTTAAAACTTTCAATTACTAAAGAACTAGGATAAGTCAACATGAGTGGGGTTTTGATGTTTTGTTGTCAATCAAGATAATTGTATCTGGTTTAACATGTTAGATGTAGTTTCGAAAGTTACCATTAGAAAGGTAATTAAATATTTTGGAAAATAATTGTCATGCTTAAAATGCATGAATAAAAGCATGTCTA
The DNA here is from genome assembly GCA_014162995.1 of Artemisia annua. Classification (NCBI taxonomy): domain Eukaryota; kingdom Viridiplantae; phylum Streptophyta; class Magnoliopsida; order Asterales; family Asteraceae; genus Artemisia; species Artemisia annua. Next base: position 98,309 of record LBNU01009124.1, on the reverse strand, counting down.
TGAACAAGATTATGTCAAGTACAAAAATCAAAAGTGAGGATTTAAAAAGACAAAATGCATGAGTGATATGTCAAATTGTTACTATAAATTAAACATGAGTATGCATGCATGTTAGGTCGGTGTTGAAGCAAAGATCCGTTCCCCTTCCTTCTAGCGAGATCCCTAGTTATCTGCACAAGAGAACGCGCACGTTAGCTCGTCCCGGGTGTTATCCCAGGACCAAGCTCCGGCGTGAGAGTAAGTGTGTGTGTAAGGCCGAAAGGTATATGAATTAAATGAGAGTAAGTATGCGTGAATGTGTGTTAGGTGTGAGCAATAAATATGGTTGGGGTATTTATACTACCCAACCTTGGTACCTGTGTGGGGTAGGGTGTCAGCCCACTTGTCCAATAGGTGCTGAGGTAAGCCTACCTTGTAGCGTAGGTGTCAGCCCACTTGTCTAGACAAAATCCCTGAAATCTCGGTGGCGGCGGTGCACGTGCGCCTGTCAAATCACTCGGGACTTTCAGTCAACAGTATGCCCTCCGGCTTGTCATGTCCTCCGACACATCATCATTCCGTCCGGTATGATTCTCTCCGGCATATACGTCAACATGTCCCCCCCAGTATTGTAGCACCGGTCCGGAACCGGTTGGTGCAATACTTTCCTGCACCTGTTTATCCTTTATACATTTTTTGATTTTTTTTTTTTTTTTAAACTTTGCCTGTGTTACTGCCCATCGTTCGCTTGACCTCCCAAAGTATATTTTGAATTTTAAAGGGCTTCCTTAGGCCCAGTAAAAATTTTTGAGGTCCGTGGGCTTTACTGTTGCCCTTTCCACTAGCGTTCGCCACGCGTCCCATTCCTCCATGATTTGTACGGTTGACATCATGCCACGTCATCGCCTCTGACTGACATGACGGTTTCGCTTCTCCCGATATTTACCCTTATAAATAGGGGTATTTATCTCATTTTTACCACACGCTCTTCCAAGATTTCTACCCACACATCCACAGACGTTAGCCAGCCCTTCTTCCGAGGTGCGTTTTATTTTCTTTTCCTCTTTTGTTATTACCTTCCTCCCTTCGGTTCTCCCTTCCTTCCTGCATCATGGACGCACCGCAACAGGTAGTGAATGAACCTCTCGTTCCCAGATCTAAAAATATTAAAATCGGGGTGAAGTTTGATATGCACTTGCATAAATCCAAATTAACCCAATCGGAACTTGACACCATAATCACCACTTATAACATTCCGTTAGAGTTACATCCTGTGCTTCCGGACCCCGGTATGACTATGGACAAACTGCCTCAGGATAAAATTGGGGTGTACCCTCAGCAGTTGGATACCGGGGGAGTTAGAATTCCGTTTTCTTCTTTTTTGCTTGCCGTCATAAGGCATTTTAAAGTACATTTTTCGCAACTAGTGCCGATCGGGCTTAACCGCGTAACCCTCTTCGAGATTAGGTGCTATATTTTAAACCTTACTCCTACCGTTTCGCTCTTCCGGGCATTCTATCGGTTGTGTAAACAGGGTAATTGGTTTTCTTTTGAGAGTCGGACAGGCAAGAAGGCCAAAAAGTGTTTTATCGAGGTGATTTCTGGATTGAAGCACTGGAAGGAAAATTTTTTTGTTATAGACCGGAGGGCAATTCCGGACGCCATGGCTTGGAGACATAAGGACTCCAAAATTTCGGACATCTTTCCTATCACTTACCCTGAGGACCCTGCGGAGGCCCTTAGTGCCACTTTGATCCGCCGTAGGAAACCCCTTCCTAGCCTTGTATGGATGGCCGGATTGTCCACCGTCTGGGAGGCTCCGAATAATGAGGTCATTTTAAGGGACGCCGAAGGGAACGGTAAAAACCAAGTCCTTCCTCCTTTACATGTGCTTGTTTCTTGTGTTTTCTCTTATCATTTTTGTGTTTTGTTGTGCAGCTGTTACCATGGCCGAGTTCCTAGAATTACCCGATTGGGAGGGCACCTCCTTCAGTGTTGGAGAGGAGCTCCCTGCTGGTCATCAACGGCCAAACCGTACTACTCCGCCCCGACCGGCCGGTGAGGCCATGCCGTTGAAGGACCTCTTGATGAGGAAAGCAGAGAAGGCTGACGCGGACGTTTTGAAGGCCAAGGAGAAGAAAGAGCAGGAGGCTCGTAGGAGGTCGGCCCTGAAACGAGCTGGAGAGGGCTCGTCTGCAGCAGCGTCGAAGCGAAGGAGGCAAACAGTTCTTGCTCCGGTCGCCGGGGAGGTCCCCGAGGTGGTGATTGATGCGGATCCCCTCAACGAGGCTCATCCCTCCGTCGAGCCCAATGTAGACCTGGATGATATCGATCTTTTCTTGAACGAGGACGGAGGTGTCCAGGGAAACCAGGAGGGGAATGATGGGGATAATGCCACAGGGCATGAGGTTGGGGAGAATATAGCTGGAGATGGAGGTGGTTTGATTGGACCAAGGGAGGCAGGAGGGAGCCGCCATGAGCGTTCGGTCTCTCCTCATATTCATCCTGTGAACGAAGAAGCTCCGAGGGATTCACACCCCGCTGCATCTGATGGTAAGCCTCTTATCTTCCGTTCTGTCTGATTTTCCTCACAATATTTTTCTGTTTTCCCTTCCCTCTTGCTTTTCTTGACGCGACTAATTTTTCTTTCATGACAGGTCATTCGGTCCACCGCTCCGGTCCTTCCAAGAGGCCCGTTATCAACGTCCTCTTAGATGCTGGTGCGTGATACACGTTTGTTGCGTCCTGAAGGTTTTACTTTATTGTTGTTACTCAGAGTTTACTTTTTTGTGGTTTACAGATCAGTCCGTGCAGCAGGCGGACCGCTTCGTTCCGGAATGGTCATTGAGGAATGATGTGCGGTTAAACTCGTACCGTGCCTGTCGAGAGTTGCTGGTTCACCTTCCCACCCCCGCGGAGCAGGCCGCCCTAGATGAGCTAGATAACATCGAGCTCGCCCGCCAAGGGTATGAATACCTCGGGTCAAGCACCGTGACCCAAGCTGAAATCCTCCGGAGGTTTCGTCACCTTAATGCAGATTATCGGGAATTAAGCACGCTGCATGAGGGTTGTGCTGGGGCGGTGGAAAAGGCCGAGCAAGAGAGGGATGCTCAGGCGGACCGTTATGGGAAGCTGGAAGCCGACTTCAACGGCTTACAGTGGAGGTATGAGGCTGTGGCCGAGCGGGAGAAAGAGCTGTTCGAGGCCAGCAAAGGGTTCAATAGGGAGAGGGAGGTTTGGCTGGAGAAGAATGCTGAGCAAGCTGATAGGATCAATCAGCTGGAGGCTCAATTGGCCGCCTCACAAGATCAGGTAAACAAGCTTACCGTCGATAAGGCCGACTTGACTGCCCGTATTGCTCAGGAGGACATTGTTCGCCAAAATTTGGTCAAGTCCCTTATTCCTACGGTCTTCCGACGAATCTCCGACAGCAGGGAGTACAAGCAGGCTCTGGCCAAACCTTTCAGCCTTGCATATTCGGCTGGATGGATGGAGGGTGTAAAGGTGGGTCGCACCGCGGATGAGGCTGAGAGAATTTACAGCTCCTCAAAAAAGGTTAACAGGGAAGCTCCGGCGGTCTGGAAGGCCGAGTTTAACAAGGTTTTTGCTTTGGATTTTCCTTTCATCAAGAAGATTGCTGACTCTCATCGGCTTCCGTTGGGTGACTTGATGAATATCTTCCCCGACTCTCCGACACCCATAGGCCTTTTGAGTGCTCCCAGTCCTACTGCTGAAGCTCCCCCCAGTCATACCGCAGAGAGGAATGTGAACGCCTCTTAGATTGTAATTACTTTAAGAACAATTTAAATGATGTACTTAATGAGCCTGCGTGCTCCGGAACAATGTTTGTAATTAATTTTGTCTTTGCTAATTTCATACCTTTTGTCTTGATTGGTTTCTTTACTTCTATGTATGTTCATTGCATCTTTCATATATTAATTATTTTTCTGAAGTGACCTTATCGCTCGGGCATATAAAAATTGATTTGTTACTTCCAAAGCGTTCGTGAACACTCGGACATCCGAAACAAAATTATCACTCGGGCATCCAAATTACTTAGGGCGTCCGAAACGGTTATGACCGCTCGAGCATCCGAAGCGAAATTATCACTCGGGCATCCAAATTACTTTGGGCATCCGAAACGGTTATGACCGCTCGAGCATCCGAAGTGAAATTATCACTCGGGCATCCAAATTACTTTGGGCATCCGAAACGGTTATGACCGCTCGAGCATCCAAAGCGAGATTATCGCTCGAGAAAGTTTTTTTTTTCTTTTTAACATGTATATACCGATGGGGGCCAGCCATCGGTAATTTTATTGTACTTGATCTGTCGGAAAATTTCCCCTTCCCTTAACTTTGGGAGGAGTTTCATTCATTAATAATAGTACCTGAAACACATTACATTAAAACGGAATTCTAATAATAACTACTTTATAAGAAACAGTTTATGAGGTTTATGGCATGCCAAGCATTGGGAATTTCCCTGTCATCCATACTTTATCAGCACATCGGCCTTTTGATTTTGTGCTCGAGGAATGTTCCTTATCTTGAACTTTTTAAACATAGCAATGTACTGCCTTGCCTTTGCTAGATAGCGGATCATGCTATCCGTCGTTGCCACAAAGTCTCCATTTATCTGACTAGCTACTAGCTTCGAGTCTACCCTCATATCTATCGCCTCTACTTTCATTTTTCGGGCAATTCGGAGACCAGCTAATAGAGCCTCGTATTCGGATGCATTGTTTGTGCTGGTGAAGTTTAGCCGTAGCGCGTATGTGAATTCCTCCTTAGAAGGACTGATTAAAACTAATCCCGCTCCAGCCCCTGTTTTGCTTGACGCTCCGTCAGTGTACAAAACCCATTCATTGGCCTCCGACAGCTCACAAATGCCCTTACTTTTCCTCGACGGTAACGTCGGCTTTTCTCCTACCGGGATTTCTGTAAGGAAATCTGCTAATACTTGCCCTTTGATTGCGCTTCGGGGTGTATACCCAACGTCATACGCCCCCAGCTCCACTGCGTATTTGGCGAGTTTTCCAGATGCCTCGGGTTTATTTAGTATCTGTCTGATTGGCTGATCTGTGATGACTTTTATGGGATGGGCTTCAAAATACCTTCGTAATCTTCGGGAGGTATGCAACAGACATACCGCCAGCTTTTCCATGGGAGAGTAATTTCTTTCGGCTTCATTCAGGGTTCGGCTTACATAATGAACTGGGAGTTGCCTTCCGGAGCGTTCAACAAGCAGTACCGAACTGACAGCCCCGGCTGAAACGGAGAGGTATATGTACAGAACTTCTTGGCGTTTGGGAGTAGTTAACGAAGGGAGTTCCAATATCAGTTTTTTCA
>LBNU01009124.1:71711-90445 GCA_014162995.1 Artemisia annua | reverse complement strand
CTTTCTTTGAAATCCGGGAGTGTCTCATTGGCCCTTCGGGTTATCTTGGTAATCTCCGTTGGATCGTTTATCCCTTTCTGTCTGAGGGAGAAACGAGTCAAAAGTTGTTCCCTTAGTTCTTCCCAACTGTCTATGCTGCCAGGGTCCAAACGGCTGAACCAACTTTGTGCGGCGCCGTCGAGTGTCTGCTGAAACATTCGACACCACACGGGCATCGGCCATTCCCCTTGCTGCCCTGCTCCTGAAAATCGGGTGAGGTGCCCGTCCGGATCAGATGCCCCGTCATACAATTTTAAATGCCCAGGCATGGTGTATTTCTTTCCAGTGTATTGTACTATTCTGCGGGTGAATGGTGACCGAAAGGCTTCTTTATAGGGTTTATCTAACTCGTTATCTACTATCTCCGCTTCCTTACCCTTGCCCTTTCTCGCTCCGTCTTCTTCATCTCCAAAGTCGAGTCGTATCGGCTTTAGGAGACTACCTCCCAGGGCGTTGTGCTTACTGATCATCTCCTTGAGGGTTGTTACCTGCTGGAGGATTGTGTCCTCCAGGCTAGGCGGTTCATTGTTGGTGTTAAGGTCTGTTTCGTTGTTGTTCGATCCCTCTCCCCCGTCTTGATTAAGGGGAGTTCGGAAAGGAGGACCGGTCATACGGAGAGAATCATACCGGACGTAATGATGATGTGCCGGAGGACACGACAAGCCGGAGGGCATACTGTTGACTGAAAGTCCCGAATGATTTGACAGGCGCACGTGCACCGCCGCCACCGAGATTTCAGGGATTTTGTCTAGACAAGTGGGCTGACACCTACGCTACAAGGTAGGCTTACCTCAGCACCCATTGGACAAGTGGGCTGACACCCTACCCCACACAGGTACCAAGGTTGGGTAGTATAAATACCCCAACCATATTTATTGCTCACACCTAACACACACTCACGCATACTTACTCTCATTTAATTCATATACCTTTCGGCCTTACACACACACTTACTCTCACGCCGGAGCTTGGTCCTGGGATAACACCCGGGACGAGCTAACGTGCGCGTTCTCTTGTGCAGATAACTAGGGATCTCGCTAGAAGGAAGGGGAACGGATCTTTGCTTCAACAAAGAACGGATCTTTGCTTCAACAAAAATCAAATGACGCGACGCCGGTATAGTCACGCTGGAAATGGCGCAAGGGGGGTGTGGTGGCGTTGTAATGTCGGCGCCACTAGGCTTGCCACATGTGAATGCCGCCTCTTCCAAGCCATGATATCATGCCCTCTAAGCAATAATCCTTCATAAGCACAAATATATTGTAACCAACTTATTAGAGAATGCCTACCTCTCTCTCTCTCTCTAAAATTCCTCCTACCTCTCTCTATACTTTCTCCAACCAATCCACACCTCTTTCTAAATAAATCCGGCAGCCGGTCTCGGCCGGCCGTCCGGAGCTCTTTTGTATTTTCTCTTGCTTTCAATAATAATCCTTACCCACATATCGGTCATCTCTCAGTTGTCGCCGCTCGCCGCTCGCCGTTCGCTGCCGCCACCGCCCGGACTCCTCTGCTCAGATCTGCTGCGGTCTGCCATCGATGGCCTGATGCTGCCTCGGGTTTTGGATCTAGATCTGTTAGGTTTAGGTCTGGCTCCTTTAAGGATGTCTAGTTTTATCTTCTTTGTATGTATTATGTACTTTATGTATTTTTGTCAAGCTACACCTTCATATAGTTGTGTCTGCCAAAAGCTCACTCTGGTGATTCCCCCCACCCTTGAATGGTGTTGTTGTAGTCTGTCACAACTGTTATAGTGTATGTCTTGTTTTGTCGTAACTGGTTACGTTGTGTATGTTCGATGTAACTTGTTGTGTTCAAATTTCCTCCATTTGTGAGGCGTGAAATGAAATATCTGTTCAAAAAAAATACTTATTAGAGAATATAGATACTTATAGTTACTCAAATTATTTAAATGTTCTTAAAAGTATAATACATTAACACACAAAATCCTGAAATATAAGTGAATCTAGTTTAATGTATTGGGGCAATTCCATATTTCCCCAACTTAAACATCATAATTTCATATTTCCCCAATACATGCTTTAAAAGCATTGTACTTATGCACTATAAACTTGTGTTTTGGGGAAATATGGTATTTTGATTTTCAAGTTGGGTAAATATGGAATTATCCCTAATGTATTCTTATGTGACTTCACAATAATAAGCTTCACCTCCAAATAATAATTCTAAAATAAACATATGATTTTCATTGATAAACATTGTCATAGTTATTTTGAGACTACATGTGTATCTTTTTAGTTTTTATATACTAGAATTTTCTATTTCTACCAGGATAGAAGGTGGAGGTGTTCAGGGGAGCTAGAAAGTTATGGTTGGGAAGACAAATTTAAGTCTATTATACTAAAAGATTGAGGGCTTGTTTGTTTAATTTTTTCATTAAGTTATGTTAATTAACAGAAGACTTAATGCAGGCAACCTCACTTTTTTACATAATATTTTCAGTCATCTTTTTCTATTAAGTCACAAACAAACAGTTTTCATATGACTTAATCAGTTTTTTTTCATATTAAGTCAATTAAGTCCCTTTATAAATATGAAGGCTTCATGTGTAAGTACATTTCTTTAATATTCATGCTTAAGGGTAAGTACACATGGCCTACAATTAGTGCTTCGAATGTAATTCATGAGCAGTTCGCAACTCTTTAGTAGGCCGCTGTAAATTAAGGCATACAACCATCCTCATAATTGTTGAACATGAAGTGTTGTTGGCATCTTATTGTTTGAAGCAGGTATAAAAACCATCCACAGTCACTACAACATTCACCACTTTTGGCTGGGACTTTATGAGCCTTTCGGCGGGGACTTTTTGTAACACCCCCAAAATCTGATTTAGCGGAAGCATACATGTTTGGGTGCTACTAAATTGGTATCACAACACAAAGTAAAAAGAACGGTTTTTATCTCAACCATTTAGAAAAATTTTCTTTAACAAAATATTCAATTTACATCGTTCAACAATAGTGCGGAAAATAGGCCCATAGAATAAATAAAGCGGTCCCAATTATATCAGAGTCATCTATGACCATGCCTTGCCCTGCCAACGCCTCCAATAGTAAGCTATCGCTTTAAACCTGAAAATACATGCTAAAAGGTCAGCTTACGCTGGTGAGTTCATAGGTTTGTATAAATAACAATGTAGAGTAAAAGTAATGTGAGTTCAATAGAAAGTTTTGTGACCATTGTGTCGCTCACAATGTCAGGAAAATATAGTTTACTTTCAAGTAAATGTAGTAATGTGGACCACAAGGTTTTCGAGTGTGAATAACCTTTCACATACAAATCAAGTTCAGTTTTAGTGACTACTGCTTTACTCACAGCGTCATGAAAAATATCAGTAAAGTAGACCCTAAGTATTTAGCATTTAGTTGGACCATAGGCAGAGTCTGTGATCATTACAACGAATATAATGTCACACAAAATAACAGTCTATCACGCTAGCACTAAGTTCATGCAACCGAAGCTCAACAGTTCAGTGCGCTACAATATAGCACATAAATAATAATCAGGGGCCCATAGCGAGTGTTTAACCCAATACACTCGTAATTCGACTTGGTATACGCCCGCATTGACCCGTCTGGCCAACCGAACGGGGGGAGTTACCCCCGATAGATCTATCTATATCAATCGCGCTTCCCAACAGGAATTAATGGCTCATGAAGGTGGGCAAAACAGTGGGTTCAGGGGCTTCTACGCAATAGTTCTAGGAAAATAACAACAGTATAGTGGTCCAGGAAACGTTTTGCATATTTCTCACCCCATAGTTTGTAAACAAGTATAAGTAAAGAATGGGGCTATAAATTCATGTATGTGATTTAAACGCTTGTGTCCAAAATAAAATAATTCAGTTTGTAACGATAAATCAAGTCATGCGGTTGAATAACCGAACAAGTAATTTAGCAAGCACATAAAGTCTTCGAGTAAACAATTCATTGTTTAAGTAACGCAAACACTGAATTTAATAAAACGAGCATGTATCCTCCCCCAAAACAGTTGTAAAAAGAGTAAAACAGGGGGTATGAACTCACCTCATATGAAGCAATGCGAACAACAAAAATGTCACAACTGGCATCGAGTGACAAAGCACAACGGTTCTCAAGGTAATAACGCATGACGGTATCAAGAAATACAGGCACAACGGTACGGGAACATCACAACCTAATATGTATATAGTTATCTCAGAATACGTCTTGTAAAGTAATGAGTTTAAATAAGTTTAAGTTTTCTCAAGTGGTTGTGTTTACTGTTTGCTTGTGTGGTAATGTTTATGTTTAAATAAATTCAGAAGTGTTTGTAAGTATTGGCTCTTGGGAAAGTGTACGTGTATATAAGTAAATAAAAACATTCATGACGGATAAGTCCCCCGGTTCGGAAGTAACTGAATGACTAAGTACGGAAATATTCACAAGTAGAATGTTTGTGATAATTATTTATCATCGGTAAATAATAAATACTTACGTTAAGTATTCAATATAAGTGTTCACATGGTACGGTAGGCATTTATATACATACATATATATTAGATTAGCGGATGATAAATTAGATAAAGTCTATATGATAATTGTTGAAAATAATTTTTATCACCTTTGTAATCTAGTCGAATAAACTAAGTACAGGATTTTAATCAAAAACGGGTATGTCCCGTCCGTAATTATTAGTTTTTCATTAACAAATTTAGTGCCGCAAATATTCCTCATCAATATATATTTTATAAAATAATATAACTCAATACATGTGCTTAACATAAATTTTGTTGTAAAAATGTTAGTTAACTTCAAATAGTGTAGGTACTAAAAGTGAAAAAAAACAAAATGTCAAAAGTATTAAATGGGAAAAAAAATATGTTATGCGATTGGTTTGAACCCAGACCTCTTGCTCAAAATACAAATGCCCCAACCAATGGACTAGACCATCTGTTTTGTTATAATACCAAACGGTTTGTTTATATCAAATGCTTAATCCAGTAATCTAATAGCTTAACATAACAGTGTGCATACATTTGTGTTTCTTGTTCGTTGCATATTTTTAGCGTAAGTGTATTAGAGACGTATAAGCGCTTAAACCTTATTAATAAGCTAGTGGGTTTGGATTTGGGGCCGTGTGTTTGGGCTTCTCGGCCCAACGAGGGTGTGTTTGTGTTTATGTTTTGCCGAGCGACCACTAAGCCCAAGAGTGATAAATAAGAACTCTTTGTACGAAAATAAGCTATGTTAAGCCAATAAGCACTTCCCAAGATCAAGCCAATACTCATGTTAACTTTAGATCTATGTTAACTTAGTCATTTTTAGACCAAAATAACTCAAAGATAGTTTTTAGACCAAAATAACTCAAAGATAGTCACAAGTGTGTGTGTATGTCGAGTAAGCGAACAAATAAGCACTAGCTTAATTTTGAGATGTTTACAAGTATTAAACTAGTTCAAGATTACCACACAAGTTCGAAACACAACTTCTACTCATACGTGTACATGTATGTCGAGTGGTATATATTGCAAGATGCACATTTCCTAGTAAAACTTGAATAAGTAACAAAGTAATTTGTAAAAATAAACTTAAAGTTCAAAAACAAAAAAAAAGAAACACAAGATTAAAGATGTTCGACTCTTACAGTGGGAATGTTTTGATAGTGTCGAATGAAGAGTGGACCAAATGCAAGACTTCCTTAACCCAACTCCAAATGCTAAGTATTTTACCCAAAGTTTCTTCCTAGCACAACCCTTATCAACTTGAAGTAGTAGTTTAGTAAAATTTTGGAAGGAAATTATGAAGTGAATTTGAGTGTGTCGAGTGCACCTATAACAGGAAGGGATAGATCTTGCATGGCCCAAAAAGTCATTGGATAATAATATGTATTGTGCTTTGAAGTCTTATATCCATACATTAGTAATTAAAGCAACTTTTTACAAGTTTCTAGTTGAACATGTGACTTATGAGTTGATATAAGGGCGGCATATCCGAATTTTTGGGGAAAGAAATATTTTGAAATTTTCGTGGTGTACTTCGATGCCCCGATTGAGCTTAAATGTGAGCCGCGGTGTTCCGGTTTAACATTTTTAATGAAATGCGTAATATACAGTTTTAAGTGTGTATTTATAAAAGTAAAATAAATATAATTTTGTTTTGACAGAAAGATATTTATTTGACTTTAGCCATAATTAACTAAGTGTCGGTACGCGTACGGGCTCAATTTTTAGGAAAAATGAGATAACTTCTCGTTTTTGAGTTTTTAATCATCAGTAAATATCAGAAAATTAAGATTTCAAAAAAACAAATTGTTCCACCATTAAATTAATCGTCCGGAAACTTACGGGTGGTTACAGTCTACCCTCCTTACAAGGAATCGCGTCCCGCGATTCAGTTTACGTTATCCGTTAGGGTGGTGTTGGGAAAGGGTGATGGTACTTGTAACCGATTTGGGTCCCACTAGATTGTTTATGGTTTTTCTCTTTTACTTGTAGGAGAGTAATTAGGTTGTTTGCTTTTGGTATCCCCTTTCGAGATTTTTAGTAAGGTAAAATTATTCTTGGAGTAAGTTTAGCAAGATAATGGTTCTACTCTTAACCTCACGATGTTTCGCAGCCTTATCACTGTGGCTCCTCAAAATTTTCTTGGTCTTAATCCAATTTATGGTTTGTATCCTAGTAGCACAGAGTTCCAAACTTGTTCTGATTTAAAGTGGTAAAAATGGCCTGATGATTGGTCTTTAAGTTTTGTTACGAAATTGTATGTTTTCCTTTTCGAATGGATGGATAACATTTTGTTTGAAAACCTTGTTGGGGTGAATGTTTAAACGACTTTGACCAAAATGACTTTCCAAGTATGACACATTTCTTTGTTGGGAATTAATAGTTACGTAGGATGACACAGTTTTAAAAGATTTAAAATTTGTAAACGTGTCTCTCATCATAGGGTGAATAAGGTAATTCCGCAAAAATTAATGTTTAGTCATTACTTTACTTACGAGAGTTTGACAAGGCATGACTAAAAAGGTATATAATTCAGCAAAGCGGGCTTTTAAGCATGGTGTAAAAATTTACAAAAATTTAATCACTCTTTAGTATGCCAAAGTTTCGATAAGGTTTGACCAGAAAAACTTTTAACTCAATAAATTGAGTATCTCAGAAAATATTTTTGTAGTTGCTATAAATGCGTTTTTAGAGGAAGGTCCTTAAAATGAGAATATCAAAGAAGGAGGTGTAGTCGGACATATAAGTCTACATTTGTTTTTAAATGTATAAGGACAGAATCTAGCTGTCAAAGTTGAGTAGGATTAGATATTTAATACTAGATGGAGTTCATTGTTATTAATAGTTTCAGGCAAAGGTGTGGGATTCAGTTTTTGTTTATTTTAAAAAGAAGGGATATTGGTTATTCTGTGTTATAAGGTGATACTATTAAAACACATTTCAAGGGAGTAAATAGTTGACAAGATGATTGCATGATAGTTTATAAAGCGATTTATAAAACAGCTCATAGAATAATAGGAAAACAATTTATCATTTGTAAAATAGTAGCAACATTGTTGTTTAGTTTTGTGATTAGTAGCTAAGCAGTTCATAGGGGTGTAAAATAGTTCGCAAGGTGTAGTAACACTTGTAGGGTAATTGTAATATTGTTTACAAAATGCTAGCGAAACTGTTTGTTGTTTTATAGTAAGGTAATGAATCGGTTTATTACATCATGATACAATAGTTGTAAAAAAAATGATTCGTAAAACGGTTTATAGGACTGTAGGAAAACAACTCATTGTTTATAAAATAGTAGCATGGTCAAAATCATGACTTCATGAAATAGTAGAAACATTTTATAGGATAACCGCAAAATGGTCTGTAGAATCATCGAAAATAGTTCATATGCTAATAGTGACACAGTTTATTAGCTTATAAGGGGGTACCAAGGCAGACAACTGGTATTCTCGAGGGATACATGAAGGACTAGGTGTCTGTTCCAAATATAGTGGTCCAAGTTGCTCCTTAAGGTCTTAAGGTTTCTGTTGGGCATACTATCTCTGTTGAATGGGGAGTTTGGCAAGTTTAGAGTACGACCCATAAGAAAGGTGTTGATTGCTACTAGCAATCAGTTGGTTGTCTCAGTAGTGTACTTAGTACTTAACTTGAAAGGTACAACATCGATTGAGTGTGAAGTTTGGAGTAGAGATGACTGTAACATACCCAGATTGTGATAAAAGAGCATTCCCGTTAATAGAAAAAGTATCGTGATGGAAAAGTATCTTGATGCCAGTGTGTTGTGTGTAGATGTGAATGTTATGCAATGATTATGTACACACACATAAACTTTTGAAACTTTCAGAAATTAAGTAGAAAATCAATCTGGATATAATTCTAGTATAACTACTCTCAGTATCGCAAAATTCACATCTGAGTCGGACATAGGTGATCAGGCTATGTCCCACTGTCCCTTGTCGAATATAGGTGATCAGTCTATATTCCACCGAGGTTCAATGAATTTTGAAATACTCAGCTCAGTCACACCAGTAATATGTCCCTTACTTTAAAAACTGTTTAGAAAGGCTAAAACAAGCGTCCACACTCGAGGACGAATGATGAGATTACACAGAGGAAAGCGCTTAATGCTACGCCAAGTACGATACATATGCATAAGTATGTCGAAGATACTTATAATAAATAGCAAAAATAAATGGATATACTCATCCAATAGCAAAGTACACATATCATCAAATATATTAGTAATCAACGTCACAATGAGGCATCAGCTTGGCAGGCAGGCATGTGTCGGTCATAGGGTTAAGTTTTCGCAAAAGTAGTTATAGTCTCGGTTTAAAAATACCCAGTTCTCTATAACCAAGGCTCTGATACCAATCTGTAACACCCCCAAAATCTGATTTAGCGGAAGCATACATGTTTGGGTGCTACTAAATTGGTATCACAACACAAAGTAAAAAGAACGGTTTTTATCTCAACCATTTAGAAAAATTTTCTTTAACAAAATATTCAATTTACATCGTTCAACAATAGTGCGGAAAATAGGCCCATAGAATAAATAAAGCGGTCCCAATTATATTAGAGTCATCTATGACCATGTCTTGCCCTGCCAACGCCTCCAATAGTAAGCTATCGCTTTAAACCTGAAAATACATGCTAAAAGGGTCAGCTTACGCTGGTGAGTTCATAGGTTTGTATAAATAACAATGTAGAGTAAAAGTAATGTGAGTTTAATAGAAAGTTTTGTGACCATTGTGTCGCTCACAATGTCAGGAAAATATAGTTTACTTTCAAGTAAATGTAGTAATGTGGACCACAAGATTTTCGAGTGTGAATAACCTTTCACATACAAATCAAGTTCAGTTTTAGTGACTACTGCTTTACTCACAGCGTCATGAAAAATATCAGTAAAGTAGACCCTAAGTATTTAGCATTTAGTTGGACCATAGGCAGAGTCTGTGATCATTACAACGAATATAATGTCACACAAAATAACAGTCTATCACGCTAGCACTAAGTTCATGCAACCGAAGCTCAACAGTTCAGTGCGCTACAATATAGCACATAAATAAAAATCAGGGGCCCATAGTGAGTGTTTAACCCAATACACTCGTAATTCGACTTGGTATACGCCCGCATTGACCCGTCTGGCCAACCGAACGGGGGGAGTTACCCCCGATAGATCTATCTATATCAATCGCGCTTCCCAACAGGAATTAATGGCTCATGAAGGTGGGCAAAACAGTGGGTTCAGGGGCTTCTACGCAATAGTTCTAGGAAAATAACAACAGTATAGTGGTCCAGGAAACGTTTTGCATATTTCTCACCCCATAGTTTGTAAACAAGTATAAGTAAAGAATGGGGCTATAAATTCACGTATGTGATTTAAACGCTTGTGTCCAAAATAAAATAATTCAGTTTGTAACGATAAATCAAGTCATGCGGTTGAATAACCGAACAAGTAATTTAGCAAGCACATAAAGTCTTCGAGTAAACAATTCATTGTTTAAGTAACGCAAACACTGAATTTAATAAAACGAGCATGTATCCTCCCCCAAAACAGTTGTAAAAAGAGTAAAACAGGGGGTATGAACTCACCTCATATGAAGCAATGCGAACAACAAAAATGTCACAACTGGCATCGAGTGACAAAGCACAACGGTTCTCAAGGTAATAACGCATGACGGTATCAAGAAATACAGGCACAACGGTACGGGAACATCACAACCTAATATGTATATAGTTATCTCAGAATACGTCTTGTAAAGTAATGAGTTTAAATAAGTTTAAGTTTTCTCAAGTGGTTGTGTTTACTGTTTGCTTGTGTGGTAATGTTTATGTTTAAATAAATTCAGAAGTGTTTGTAAGTATTGGCTCTTGGGAAAGTGTACGTGTATATAAGTAAATAAAAACATTCATGACGGATAAGTCCCCCGGTTCGGAAGTAACTGAATGACTAAGTACGGAAATATTCACAAGTAGAATGTTTGTGATAATTATTTATCATCGGTAAATAATAAATACTTACGTTAAGTATTCAATATAAGTGTTCACATGGTACGGTAGGCATTTATATACATACATATATATTAGATTAGCGGATGATAAATTAGATAAAGTCTATATGATAATTGTTGAAAATAATTTTTATCACCTTTGTAATCTAGTCGAATAAACTAAGTACAGGATTTTAATCAAAAACGGGTATGTCCCGTCCGTAATTATTAGTTTTTCATTAACAAATTTAGTGCCGCAAATATTCCTCATCAATATATATTTTATAAAATAATATAACTCAATACATGTGCTTAACATAAATTTTGTTGTAAAAATGTTAGTTAACTTCAAATAGTGTAGGTACTAAAAGTGAAAAAAAACAAAATGTCAAAAGTATTAAATGGGAAAAAAAAAATGTTATGCGATTGGTTTGAACCCAGACCTCTTGCTCAAAATACAAATGCCCCAACCAATGGACTAGACCATCTGTTTTGTTATAATACCAAACGGTTTGTTTATATCAAATGCTTAATCCAGTAATCTAATAGCTTAACATAACAGTGTGCATACATTTGTGTTTCTTGTTCGTTGCATATTTTTAGCGTAAGTGTATTAGAGACGTATAAGCGCTTAAACCTTATTAATAAGCTAGTGGGTTTGGATTTGGGGCCGTGTGTTTGGGCTTCTCGGCCCAACGAGGGTGTGTTTGTGTTTATGTTTTGCCGAGCGACCACTAAGCCCAAGAGTGATAAATAAGAACTCTTTGTACGAAAATAAGCTATGTTAAGCCAATAAGCACTTCCCAAGATCAAGCCAATACTCATGTTAACTTTAGATCTATGTTAACTTAGTCATTTTTAGACCAAAATAACTCAAAGATAGTTTTTAGACCAAAATAACTCAAAGATAGTCACAAGTGTGTGTGTATGTCGAGTAAGCGAACAAATAAGCACTAGCTTAATTTTGAGATGTTTACAAGTATTAAACTAGTTCAAGATTACCACACAAGTTCGAAACACAACTTCTACTCATACGTGTACATGTATGTCGAGTGGTATATATTGCAAGATGCACATTTCCTAGTAAAACTTGAATAAGTAACAAAGTAATTTGTAAAAATAAACTTAAAGTTCAAAAACAAAAAAAAAGAAACACAAGATTAAAGATGTTTGACTCTTACAGTGGGAATGTTTTGATAGTGTCGAATGAAGAGTGGACCAAATGCAAGACTTCCTTAACCCAACTCCAAATGCTAAGTATTTTACCCAAAGTTTCTTCCTAGCACAACCCTTATCAACTTGAAGTAGTAGTTTAGTAAAATTTTGGAAGGAAATTGTGAAGTGAATTTGAGTGTGTCGAGTGAACCTATAACAGGAAGGGATAGATCTTGCATGGCCCAAAAAGTCATTGGATAATAATATGTATTGTGCTTTGAAGTCTTATATCCATACATTAGTAATTAAAGCAACTTTTTACAAGTTTCTAGTTGAACATGTGACTTATGAGTTGATATAAGGGCGGCATATCCGAATTTTTGGGGAAAGAAATATTTTGAAATTTTCGTGGTGTACTTCGATGCCCCGATTGAGCTTAAATGTGAGCCGCGGTGTTCCGGTTTAACATTTTTAATGAAATGCGTAATATACAGTTTTAAGTGTGTATTTATAAAAGTAAAATAAATATAATTTTGTTTTGACAGAAAGATATTTATTTGACTTTAGCCATAATTAACTAAGTGTCGGTACGCGTACGAGCTCAATTTTTAAGAAAAATGAGATAACTTCTCGTTTTTGAGTTTTTAATCATCAGTAAATATCAGAAAATTAAGATTTCAAAAAAACAAATTGTTCCACCATTAAATTAATCGTCCGGAAACTTACGGGTGGTTACACTTTTCCCCGCAAATACCTATTGGCGGGGACATGTCCCCGCCGAAAGTCCCCCGCCAATACCCCATCGGTGATACCTTTCGGCGGCGACGTTTTGTCTTTTTAGCGGGGATACGTGGGACCCACACTGCCAGCGTGGACAAATTGGTCTGGTCAAACACCGCCAGCGTGGCAAGACTTTTTGACGGGGACATGTCCCCGTTAAAAGTATTTTACACTGATGTAATTAGTGTCTTAATCAGATGATTTACTTAATTATTCATGACTTTTAGCGGGGACATGTCCCCGCGAAAAGTAGTATTCACAAGAGGCTTAGGTTTTTGGCGGGGACATGTCCCCGCCAAAAGCGTTTGACCCATTTTGCAGCATATTGCTGCAAAATGGGTAATTTCCAGACTTTTTTCCGATTCCGGACCGAAAAAAAATCTACTTGTTCTCACCCAACACAAAAATGCCAAATTTGCTAAAACACCGCAAATTAACTCGCTAAAACTTTAAAATCACAAATAAGATAACGGAAATACAATATATCAATCTAGGAATATCCTTTAGGACAATTCAATGGTGATGTTAAATCGAATACAAAACAAAAACTGCAATAAAGGTAATGTTACAAGTGTATGTTCTACTGTAATGACTAATAAAACAAGGCTCCTGAGATGAAAAACCGAAAAGGACCGTATGTGGCTACAAGATTCCGGCGGGGATGGTGACATATACCAATCGAGTCCTTCTCATGCAGCTGCAAATTTGTACAAGAATCCGTATGTGTGGTCATGAATAAAACCCAATTGACCTATTTTCATATTCATATGGCTGTATTTAATTGATAACGGATAAAAGGGTAAAATGATAACCAAATGAAAACTAGATTATGTACCTTCATCAAGTGCTCTAGTTTTCCAGATTGGTGGCTGAAGCAGTACAGGTTTCTGCGCAAAAAAATTAAAATAAAAATGTAATTACTAGTTTCAGGCCAAATCAATCGTTTGTTTTTAAGCACATACGACACATGAAAAAGCTTTATCTTATCTAGTTGCGGGCCAAATCATCGACATATAAAATGAAAGCCGTCAACCCAATAACCTTACACTACTCTACTTTGATCACTTCAAACGCTAACTAAGCAAACGCAAACTAGTTAATTTATCAATAGCTCAACGCGCACTCGTATATTATACAAAATTATAACTACTAAATAAATTAACAAAAAAATAAATTACTTATAGCAGAAATAAAGGCCGCGGTGTGGTGCTAACAAACCAAAACCATAAACATTTTACATAAACCAAAACAAACGAACACAAACACAAACACAAACCAAACTATAAAAAAACATTTTACCTGTTGCAATATATCATAAATTAATCATACACTTTAGCAGAAGTTAACTTGATCAAGCATTTACATACCAAACTTTGCATTGTTCTTTTTCCAGTTTCAAATAATGGAAAAGGTAAAACGAAGCAACTATTTATAATACTTACCCCTTGGAGTCAAAGTCAACAATGTTCATGCTTTGCAACTGTTGCAAAATGTGGCGAGCAATACCACCACTAGGCTTGCAGAAGTGAGGTGGGGTTTCCCTATTTATTATACGATAATAAGCTTATAAAAGTTTGCCGAAAAGTTTGATTTATGAAATATAAGCCGATATCAAATAAGCTAATAAGGCCACAAATAAGCTAAAACAAAGACCCCATATGATAGTGCTACCTAAGTTTTTACCTAATCACACAAACAGCTCAAAACATTAAACATCTAACTTTTTTTCACATTTTAATAACTACGCAAACAAACAATACATCAAATGTATACGAATTCTAATAAATAAAAGATCACACACAAACAATACATTTATATAATATAATATAGGATGCATTAAAAGATCTATATATGAAAAATGGTTTCGGAAATAAACCTTGCCGGAGCGCTTGAGATGAGCGGCGTAAGCTAGCCTTGACGAACTCATGAGGTGACACGTCTTTCACTGTTCGAGCGGTCTCCATTTTGACAACAATAGCATAAGTTATAGGCCATCTCGACAGCAACTATACCAAAAAAATAACAAAAATCAGAAAACACATCTATCAAATAACAAAAAATTAACAAAAACAAAAAATTAAAAAAAAATAACAAATTTCAATAATAACGAAAATCAATAAATTAACAAAAACTAACAAATTACTCACCTGGGTTTGTAAACGAGTGGGAGAAAGGAAGAAATGAGATGAGAAAAAGAAAGAATTAAATGAGGAGAGGGATTGAGGAAAGAATTAAACGAGGATAGTGATGCGAGTGTGGGTGTTTTGTGGTGGAGATGGTGGTGCGGTGATGTAGTGGTGGTGTAGTGGTGGTCATGTGGTGGTGTTGGATCTGTCAAGAGGAAGAAGAAAGAGTTGAGTTTATTTCTTTTTTCTTAGTGTTAAAACCAGATCTGATAAGTATATGTATTTTTTTTTTAGCTTTTGGCGGGGACATGTCCCCGTTAAAAGTTTTTATTTTTAGCCAAAACTTTGGCGCGATAAAGTAAATGTGACGAGGGAAATATAAAAAATTTGGTGAAAACTTTTAGCGGGGACATGTCCCCGCCAAAAGGCATTTAAAAAAAAAACTTTTATATCATTTTAATTAACTTAAATCACTATTGAATAATTTAAATATTTTCTAAATCATCTTTAATTAATTTAAGACTTTTTAAAATTATTTACATCATTTTTAACTAGGGATCGGTAAAAAGCTCGAACGAGCCGAGATGATATGGTTATACATGAGATGTTAAACGAACGAGCCGAGATGCTATGGTTATACACGAGATGTTAAACGAACGAGCCAAGATGCTATGGTTATACACGAGATGTTCAACGAACTAGTCGAGATGATATGGTTATACACGAGATGTTAAACGAACGAACCGAGATGCTATGGTTTCACACGAGATGTTGAACGAACGAGTCAAGATGCTATGGTTATACACGAGATGTTAAACGAACGAGTCGAGATGCTATGGTTATACACGAGATGTTAAACGAACGAGTCGAGATGCTATGGTTATACACGAGATGTTAAACGAACGAGTCGAGATGCTATGGTTATACACGAGATGTTAAACGAACGAGTCGAGATGCTATGGTTATACACGAGATGTTAAACGAACGAGTCGAGATGCTATGGTTATACACGAGATGTTAAACGAACGAGTCGAGATGCTATGGTTATACACGAGATGTTAAACGAACGAGTCGAGATGCTATGGTTATACACGAGATGTTAAACGAACGAGTCGAGATGCTATGGTTATACACGAGATGTTAAACGAACGAGTCGAGATGCTATGGTTATACACGAGATGTTAAACGAACGAGTCGAGATGATATGGTTATACACGAGATGTTAAACGAACGAGTCGAGATGATATGGTTATACACGAGATGTTAAACGAACGAGTCGAGATGATATGGTTATACACGAGATGTTAAACGAACGAGTCGAGATGATATGGTTATACACGAGATGTTAAACGAACGAGTCGAGATGATATGGTTATACACGAGATGTTAAACGAACGAGTCGAGATGATATGGTTATACACGAGATGTTAAACGAACGAGTCGAGATGATATGGTTATACACGAGATGTTAAACGAACGAGTCGAGATGATATGGTTATACACGAGATGTTAAACGAACGAGTCGAGATGATATGGTTATACACGAGATGTTAAACGAACGAGTCGAGATGATATGGTTATACACGAGATGTTAAACGAACGAGTCGAGATGATATGGTTATACACGAGATGTTAAACGAACGAGCCGAGATGATATGGTTATACACGAGATGTTAAACGAACGAGCCGAGATGATATGGTTATACACGAGATGTTAAACGAACGAGCCGAGATGATATGGTTATACACGAGATGTTAAACGAACGAGCCGAGATGATATGGTTATACCTGAGATGTTAAACGAACGAGTCAAGATGCTATGGTTATACATGAGATGTTCAACGAACGAGCCGAGATGATATGGTTATACACGAGATGTTAAACGAACGAGCCGAGATGATATGGTTATATACGAGATGTTCAACGAACGAGCTGAGATGCTATGGTTATACACGAGATATGAAACGAACGAGCCGATATGATATGGATAAGCATAACATGTTAAACGGATGAGTCGAGTTGTTATAGATACGCATAACATGTCTTCCGTTTCGTCGTTTAATACAAAAAGTAATTTAAATCATTTATTTTTAATTTAAATAATTTTAAAATTCATTTATAATTTGTTTAAATCATTTTTAATTTAATTTAAATAAATTTTATTAATTTTAATAGATTTTTAACTTATTTAAATCATTTATAAATAAATTATTTTTTTTAAATATCGCACTTTCGGCGGGGACATGTCCCCGCCAAAAGGTCGAAATCAAAAAGATTTGGCGGGATAAAGTAAACGTGAGGAGGGAAAACTGAAAAAATTGGTGAAATCTTTTTGCGGGGACATGTCCCCGTCAAAAGGTCGAAACATGTTCAAAAACTTTCGACGGGGACATGTCCCCGCCAAAAGTGTTGGAGGGAAAAAAGCCCGGGAACAATTAGTAAGCTATAAAATTGGTCAAAATTTACCAAATATCAAAAATACTTTTGGCGGGGACATGTCCCCGCCAAAAGTGTACGTTGAAAATTTAGTAAACGATCAGCGAATTTGTGTGCCAGCTCAGCATGGATTTTGTCGTTTAGCGACTTTCGGCGGCGACATCGTGTCGCCGCCGAAAGTCTCCTCGCCCGTCCTCTCTTTTGTGGTAGTGGAGTTACACTATCAATTTCTATTATTGGTTGATTAATTTTGTCTAGGCGGAAAAGTTGATGGGCAACCTCATGGAACAGCAACAGCCAACTTATTCTTCAAGTCCAAATTCATAGATGAATTAATGTATATATTATATTATCATCATCATAGATTTTGTGTATAGTGTACGTGCCAGTACGTAGTCAATCAAGATTAGTAGCCTATGCTTTATTCTTTTTGATATCTATAACTTGGTGTATTGAATTTGTTTGTAAATAAGTACTTGTTTTGGTGTCGACATTTTGATAGGCTATGCTTTTTTCTCAAGATTTTGGAGTTGCTTCTACTCAAGGAAAAGTCATCACTTGCAAAGGTAACGTTTATTTGTTTTTGTATATTTAATCTACATTTAATGAGCATGATTTGATTGTGTTTTGTTTGTGGGTATAGATGCTGTTGTGTACGAGGCTAATAAGCCTTTAGTGATTGAATATGTGGAAGTTGCGCCTCCACAAGCTGGTGAAGTTCGTGTTATTTTGTAAATGTACTGTGATGACGTATAGTCTACATCGGGTCATGAACCCGTTTGGTAAACAATACCCACACGCAAGCCCACTACGCGTGGGCCAGGTTTCATACTAATTGGACTACCAATTAGACGGCTTTGGCCACGGAGCCCAACCAATGCATTATTCTCTAGGAACTGGAATAAACGGATATCTCCTAATTATTTAGGATGTATTCAAATACTCGCGATACGCGGGATACCAAGGTTTTGCGGAACACGAAACCAATTAAGGGATTCGGTGATCTATATATAGAGGGCATTATGACTCTCCAGAGGTACGACTTACAAACCCCTAAATACTCACAACCCTAAAACACGATTACCTTATCCACGCCCGGAGGATAACGGGGAGAACAATCCTCGATCAGCCTAACGGTGTCTGCTTACTTTCTTAGTGCCGCATGGTCTCACAGCAATAATCAAACCAATTGATACGAGGAAAGGAACCCAAACAGGGACGCCCAACTTTTGTATCAACAAGTGGCGCCATCCGTGGGCGACCAACACTAAGGATAGAATGACGAAACACAAAATTCATCAAGGAACATCCGCAGTTGGTAAGACGCGTCGTAACCTCCAAAGGAGGACTACCCCTTAAGCGCCTCCTAGGCCAAAACACTGGACAACAGTGCCGCTGGGTCGCCAGAAGTAGAAACCACCACGAATCCTCTTCCAACGGTAGAAAGTTAACCCTCTGCAACTGCTCAAGACACTAGGTTAGTCCCAAAAAACATTGAGGATCTCCAGGCGGACACCCTCTTTACAACCCACTCACCAAAGTAGCAACCGCTTGTGACAACACAGTTACCACAAACGCGCCCTGATCGCGACGGAGGAGCTCAACTTGGAAGATGGTGTTGCCTGCGCTGGAGGAAATGAATACTCAAGAAACAATTTAAAAAATCTTTGTTCACAAAATTTTGAAAACATTGAACACACTTCCTACAAGGATTCTCTCTCT
>LBNU01009124.1:16093-47462 GCA_014162995.1 Artemisia annua | reverse complement strand
AATGCATAAGCGAATTCTAGTGATCCCATGTTAGGAGCTTTTAGTCGGCTTGACATAGGAGTGAAGTAGGAGCTTATAGAGTTAGCGAAGATCGTACACGGCCCTACGAATGGTTTAAAGGAATACAACCCGTCATCCACACAATTACAACAAACCAATCAACCGGTAAAAGATAGCTAGGGAGTAAGGAAATCTAAGTAAACACATTTTTTTTTCTCTCATATAAGTTTCACAACAATTTTATTTTTTCTTGTTATTTTATTTTATTTGCATAAGTAGTTATTTGGGTTAGTTGACTAGCAACTAATTGCGCCCACTCCTTCAATACCCGAGATTTTACTTGCTTTTATAAAATATAAAAAATACAAAAAGAATCACCCCTCACCCTTAGACCTAATTAGAGTAGTTTTCAATCCTAACGACACTATTCCCCGAGAGAACGATCAATCCCCCGGTACTTGCCACTTCACTATACTACATCGGTCAGGTACACTGCCTGGTGGGGGTTGTAAGCTTCTCAAGATCCCTTGAGAGGTAAAACCTAATTGCGAAGGTTGCAAAACCCACGCATCATATTCCTTTATTAAATATATGTCAGTTACCAATCCTAGGACATTTACTAACTAATACTTAGAGCATTTAGTTTAGCACTGAATGTCACATTGAAGTGTCTTGAGGCCCCCTGAATGTCTTTACATTTAGTATGCTGTGTGTGAGGAGAGTTGTTCAGTGAGAGAAATATTCGTGAGCTCACTGAGATAAGGTGGTATTCAGGGACCTTAGAGAGAATTTATATCAGGTTGGACATTTTAATCAGTGGCCTGATTATCAATATCCAACATGCCCAATTCACCTTTCAGTCTTGTGAAAGTGGGTTCATCCAAGGGTTTTGTAAAGATATCAGCTAGCTGATACTCAGTGGGGATGAAATGTAGTTCAATTTCTCCATTCATGATATGGTCCCTGATGAAATGATATCTGATATCAATGTGTTTGGTTCTTTGATGAAGCACAGGGTTGTTGGAGATGGCAATTGCACTTGTGTTATCACAGAAGATAGGTACACTTTTGTAATGGATGTTGTAACACCCCCAAAATCTGGTTTAGCGGAAGCATACGTGCATTGGGGTGCTACTATATTGGTACCACAACACAAAGTACAAAGAATAGTTTTCATTTCATTTATTTAGAATGAAAGTTGTTATCAAAAGCATTTAGTTTACATGATATCAAAGAAGTGCGGAAATAGGCCCATAAGATAATTAAAGCGGTCCCAACTAGTTTATCAGAGTCATCTATGACCATGCCATGCCCTGCCAATGCCTTCAATAGTAAGCTATCGCTTTAAACCTGAAAATACATGCTAAAATGTCAACACGAGGTTGGTGAGTTCATAGGTTCGTATAAATAGCAATTCAGTATAAAAGAAACGTGAGTTTGGTAAAAGCTTGGTGACCATTGTGTTGCGTACAATGTCATAAAATGGGGTTCACTTTCAAGTAAATGTAGTAATGTGGACCACAAGGTTAAACGTTTGCTTGACCGTTACATTCGGTTATGATCACATATGAGCTGACCGTTACATTCAGTCACGTATGTACATAGCAAGTTGGCCAGTTCATTTGCCAGGTTGGCCAGTTCATTTGGCTTAGCCGGTTCATTTGGTTATGCATGTATAGTCGTTTAAAGTACTTGTGTTCGTATGTAAAGTAGTCACGTGTGTAACAGATAAACACAGAATGCATTCAAATAACCAAATCAAAAAGTATTCAGTCAAACAGCAAAGTTTGCGTAAACAATTCACGTATCCAAGAAAACAAGCATTGAGTTTAGTTAAAAACGAGCATGTATTCTCCCCCAAAACAGTTATAAAACGAGTCAAACACAGCTAAGCCCCGGTATGAACTCACCTCAATAATAGAAATCTGCTAGTCAACAAACAACAAGATGCAACCGTCCGCCCGACCTAGTATAGTAATGGTAATGTCTTAGTACACACGTTTGTGTTTTAAGTGTTTTGATCTTTTGAAAAGGTTTTTATGTTATGTGTTACCATGTGCTCGTGTATTTCTTTGTTGTTTGTGTGGTACGTACGTTTCAAAAGTATTTATTAGAAAGGCTCTTGGTGATGGCTCGTGCGCGATAGTGAATGGTGTGAAGGTGTATAACGGAACATCGTAATATCTTATCATCCGTCCTAATACGTTGTAAAAATAAATATATTTATACTAATATATATTATATATATATATTATATTCATAATATATATATATATATATATCAAAATATATATATTATATATTATTACTATATATATTATATGTATGTTATATAATATATATTATTAATATAACAATGGTAGTAGTTAGTATTTAATTATTTAGTTTATAATTAATTAAATATACTCGAGAAATCTTTATAAAAATCATGTTTGCGAGAAAATATTATATTTAAATATCTTTTATCATTTATAATATATTAAATATTAAGCACTTAAAATAAATAATTTTGTATTTAGAAAATTATATAAAGGTAAGTATTCTTGTAAAATACTCTAAGTGTTGTAATTTTTAGAAATTTGGGCATGACCCGTTCGTTTGTTAACGTTTTCATTTTCCTAATGTTGCAATTTCTCAATAATTCACTAGTCACTTTATTTGTAATTTAGTATGTGTATAACTATATTATTCGTTATTAATATAGTTATCGTTTTAATTCGTTCTACGTTACAAAAATAATCACCGTACGTTCATATTATCTAAACTCGTTTTCGTCACCCGAAATATTTATTGGCCTAAATTTCACTATTGGCCCGTTAACCACATATTAGCCCAAAACACATTTAATCCGGTTTTAGTTATGTTTTATATATCTTTATATATCGAAATTAATTTCTACACGTCCGATAATAAGTTTTGGTCAAAAAGTCAAAGTTGGAAACTTCCATTGGGCTCGGCCCACTGTTCACCGAACACCCTATTAGGCTCATTGGCAATTGGCCCAATAACCAATTTTTGTGGGTTTTAGTTTATATATTTTATATTAAACATAATTAACATTTTAATTATGTTTAATCCTCGAAATATAACGTTTTGTCAATATTATTTTATTCCACAAATCTATCGTTTATCGAATATAATAATAATTACAAAGTGATACGCAAGAACAAAGTATCAAAGCATAGGCTGCCCGATGGGTGAGCAAGCCTTATGAATATGTGAAAAAAAATAAATTAACAAAAAATAAGCTATAAACATACCATTTTTTATTGAATCCATTAAGAAGAAAAAGAAATAAACGGTTATCGAATATGAGAGAGAAAATTTTTTAAAGTGGTACACAGGAACAAAGTACCAAAGCATAGCCTGCCCGATGGGCTAGCAAGCCTTATGAATATCGTTAAAAAAACTTAAGTTAACGAAAAATAAGATATAAACATACCAATTTTTTTATTAAATGCATTAAGAATGAAAAGAAATAAATGGTTATTGAATATGAGAGGAAAAAAAAGTTTCAAAGTGGTACGCAAGAACGAAGTATCAAAGCATGGCCCACCCGATGGGCGAGCAAGCCTTATGTTTTTCGGGTATGCATGAACAAAGTATACAATGTTTGTCGTTGTTTTCGTGTAATTATCATCCTTATAATATAATTTGGGATAATTACAAAAATGACCAAGTTGCCCAATCGTTGGGCATTTTTGACTTTAAAAAAAAATTCCGCCTTTGGCCAGTTGCCCTACGCAACTTTTAAGGGGGGACACTTGTCAAGAACCGGGCTCTAATAATGTTGATGATAAAGAATCTTGTAAAGGTACCTACATTCAAACATAATTTACAGAAAGTTAGAAACCAAGAAACAGATAAACTAATATATAGACGAGCTATACTTCTATAATTGGATGTTTATAAGAGTAGTAAATAATAAAGAAAGACTGACAAGATAATACTATTGACAACTTCAACAGGTATATATACATGAACCATAATAGCAATAATGTCTTCCAACATTTAGCATAGAAAGTCAGGGGTACCCTTGGGCGTGCAAGAAGATTTTGTACACCACCGCGGTCATCAAATAATGCAACAAACTTGTGGTGGACAACTAAGGCATATATTAATTTTAACACATCAAGTAAAAGCACTACAATCTGTGACGTTTCTATAAGATAAGAACTTCATTGTCGCAACGCAAGACATACATCTACCCGTGTACTGCATACCCCTGACAAATGTAACAATTGCAGAAAAATCGAACATAATAAATTGACGAATTAGTATTAGAATATACTAATGTTAATCTAAATGACTGCACTTAACAGATTATTACTATGTTGTATAGCCAATGTAGAGCAACAAATCAACAATAAGTGTGAAGAACTCGGTCAAATTAAAGGGGTGTTTGGATTAGTTGTTTTTGTCTCAGCTTATGGACATAGTTTAACGTGGGAAAGCTCATAAGGCCACGTTTTCCAGCTTATGAGCTTATCAAGCTTTTAGGCACCCTGCAAATACATAATAAGCCATCTTAAGCATGAAAGCCACACACATACACATGAATCATGAACATAAAGGGGTGTTTGTATTACAGCGTCTACATTAAACACTTTCACACAAACTGTTGGTACATGTATTTGGCATTTCATCTATACCTATAGCAGCAGCAGTTGGTAAAAAAAATTAATATCATTTAAAGCGTTAGGTATATCCTATCTGCAATGGTCGAAAAACATAAAAACCTATGCGTACATTTACCTTTAGCGACCGAACAACTGAGAATGTTATTAGCATAGTGGGAAACAGGAACAATTTCTGATCTTACATTATACCCATATAAGACTCCTGGTCAAACCAATTTTATCTACACTATATTCACGTTAAACGGGTTGAAAAGTTACACACAGAGGACTTCTGGTCAAACCATTTTTTGTCTATGTTATACAGGTTGAGGGTGTGTGGATTTATATTCTAGAGAATGGCTTATTGGGTATAGCTTACCTTGATCCTTAATTTTTTTGTTATGCAAAAATTTCGACCCATTTAACACGTGATATCTGAACATACTGGAATTGCAACTTTATACTCTTACAACAACGGCTTGTAATTGGGTGGGCCTTGCGTAAATAAAAAATAAATAAACCGACATATCAAAAATATTAAAAAAATCTTTATAGTTTTGTCAAATTAAGGAATTTATATAGACCCATTATGTATCAAACATTTTCTGATTTGAGACATTAATTTACCACATGAAAAAACGTTTAATCTTTAACATTCTACATAAACACATCAGTTTTAATTCATGTTCACCTTAAGAATCACATGTATAAAATGAGGCAAAAGAATCAAAGGCACGAATGGCAAACAAACATGATAGAACACACATAAATGAGATAAAACAACGACCAATTCATATGAAAACACTACAGTGATTCAGGAAACGTACCACCGTTTCAATAGTAACCATCAACAGTTTCATATCAGCCACTAACATCATAATCTTCTGGAAATGTGTTGCGACTATAGGACGCTGACACTCGTCTATTAGTATCAACTCCCATTTAAGGTGATCAAATATTTCCAAGTCCTGTAAGTTTGTAACACAAAAATATCAGTATAATAAATGCATAAAAAGTAGTTTTGGTATTGAATTTGCAAAGAGTTCGGTTGAGTTACCACTCGTGTGGAACATTCAAGTCAGCACATGGCTTTGTCATTATGAATTGCCTTTGTTCTTGAGTTACTACCTTAAATGCTAGAAGATAAATCTTATCTTTTTAGCGTCAAATGGGTAAAATTACATTATAGCTAATATAACTTAATGGGTCTAAACTCCAAATACATAATTGTATATTTTAATTCCATGAATCTCGTCCACTTTCATGTCTCGTTTCATTGCAGCATAGAGAGCATGCATTCGGTCAGGATTAGGGACACAAAGACTGTACGTTATCTTGTCCCAATCCCAATCGAGCTCCTTGTCTGGTGCAAGGCCCTAGCTGAGTAGCCAGTTTCAAGGGATCTGACTGCCTGTTGGACTGATTCTTGAAACGTGCTTCCTATTGCCATAGATTCACCAACGGATTTAACTTGCGTGGTTAACACGGGTCGGGATCCTGGGAATTTCTCAAATGCAAACCTGAGTATCTGTAGCATTTCAATATATAAATTAGTATCAGTACTATTTCTAAGGGCTATATATACAAAATATATTCATATGATAAAATAGGATGCAACATATATTGTATGTTTAAAGTTGTAACAGGCACTTTTCATGGTGTTAAATGTCAGACGCATCTTCCCTTGCTATCAATTTGCAAAATTTTTGCAAATGAATAGTATATTTCTAAAACAATATAAAAGCTTGAAAAGGTTCCTTTTTAGTCAAAGAGAGCTCTAGCTTAGTGGCTAGGATTCTAAATTTTCACGTTGAGGTGCTGTGATCAAATCTTCAATCTTACAGAACAGAGTTAAGCTAATCTATAGTCGGATTTACTTTGCGGCTTATATATAAACACTCACCCAGATGTTTTTGCCACCACGGAAGGGATCCTTAAAGATCGCAGGGGGGTTGTAAATTTAGAATTTTAACCATAATTAATTCACCACAAAAGGTAAGACTTCTGATTTTATTTACTCCGTAATATATAAGACTTACTATAGGATAACTTCACTGTCTTCTCCCTGATAAAGTATCGTCCACAGACACTTGAAACTGTATCCACTTTCTATCCGCAATCCTGCAAGCATTAATAGTATTGGAGTTACATGTATCCAAAAAGACATAATGAAACAAAGAAATATTGGAAAAGTTAGTTGACCAATAAGATGATCTACTACCATATTTTCTTGTTTCAACTTCAGCCATTGGTTTGTAAGGCAAACCATTTTCGCCATTTGGGTCCTTTTGTATTTTCTCTTTCTGTTCAAATTCAGCCCTTGGTTTGTATGGAAATTCCTCTTCAAGGTTATGCTCCTTTTTTGCAATCAGTTTCCTTATTAGTAGGCTTCTTTTCCGGTTCTTTATTCTCTGCTTCAGTAACATTTTGTTGTTGGGTTTAAGTGGTTACTTTTTGTTCCATTTCCATATTGAGACCAATCCTACAAAGTTATAAAAATGGGTCAAAAAGGCTTAGGGCTAAAACGCATTATTTTATATGGCATTTATTTCCAGCAGTTCCAAACGACATACCAAATTCAGCAAAATAGGTTTCCTAATCGAAGAACGTATTATTTCCAATAAGGCTAATTGAGCAAAAACAACCTAATTTCACACACTTTCACCATTATAGTCAATGGACTCATAAAATAACACAAAATAACAACTACCTAAGTGAACATCATTTTTATAACTAATCATAAGAACCTGCCCGAAAGAAATTTTGTAAAGTTAAAAAGATGTATAGTTATAAATCCAACATTCTTTTCATCCAAGACAGCTACATACATGGAGAATATGTGAAAAAGATCCCAAAGTAATAGAGGAAAAGGGATTAATAAGGGGGTACGCCAGGCGAATGCCTTAAAAGAACCAATTAACCTCGAATATTAAGAGGGATGAAGTATAACTGTCTATGCCATATGCAAACTTAATAGCAAAAAATTCTAGAACATTTAAAATATGAACTAACCACTGCACACGCCAGCGCGTCTCTCTCTTTTCAATCACACGGAGGCAAGCACGTAATGCCTCAACAGCTCTCTCTCTAACAGCCAATGTCGGATCCCTCAATGCCACCCAGATGGCATCGACAAATTCGGACACATGAATATTAAAAATGGTGGAAGCATTCTCAGCCATTTCCTGAAGTCAAAAGGATGAATTAAGATTCTAGGTTAAGCACTAAAATAATAAAATTTCCAGGAACTATTGAAAAAACGATGATAGTTGGCAACTTGGAAAACCATTAAAGCTTTAAAGCAGCATGAAAATGATGAACATCACAAACATTATAACAGGTATCTTGTATTGTAGTCCCAACATAGCAGAAACTTACCTATCTCCTTAGTTGCACGTTATTTTCGTTTAAAATTAGATGTTTAGATTCATTGATTTCATTCAACCAATTACATCTTTAAACCAAACAAAAACAAAACCTCGTCACCACAAGATCTCATCACTCATATATTTTTCATAAAAATGCAGTGATTTAAGTGTTCCATATGTATTTTGGCCATGTATAAATAAACTGGAGTCAATTATGAAAAGGTTCCATCAGCAAGAACCGCAAATCTCGAATGGTCCCAAACTTTCTCTTTGCGCTGCAAAGTCCCTCCTAATCTGCAACCTTAATGATCCACATAAGCATATAGAAACTCAAGTCATTAACATGTATGTGTAATTAATAATTCAAATGCAACTGTAAGATCACCTTAAAACACAAATGTACAACTCAAGCTGTTGTGACTGCTTCCTGCTTGCATTTAGTTTCTGTGTAGATACCGAATGAAATCCATAAACGGTAATTCTATTTTCTCCATTCTTGAGTTTTCTTCATGGAGAATCTAACAACTGGAAAACAAAAAACAATGCAATAACATGTGTATGCAAGAAAGCCTACTAACAAAAACTGGAGCATATGCATACATGTCAAACTACAAAAGGCTGCAAAGAAACCAACAATATCTTAAAAATATAAGAGAGATCATTAGGGGTTTTAGAAATAAAGAGAGGTACCTAGGGTTGAGAAAAAAAACGACCTAATCTTGATTCGTAGAAAGTGATGGCAGGTTTATAGTTCGAATAATAATGTGAAAATTAGGTTTTGTTATTCATTATGGTGGGACACGGTTAATGTTATCATAAAAACCTTTTTAGTTTTGAAATCCCTTAATTTAGTGCATCAGGCGTTGGACTTTATCAATTTTCACTTACAAATTGTATCACAAATATTGTCTTGCTCTAGTGGTGGATACGATTGTTATTGTTACAAACAGCCTGGGTTCGATTCTCTCCACTTTCATTTTTAGTTAATCCGGATTTTAGTCAAAAATATTTATGCTTAGGTGGACAATTTGTGATGACATGGCTGATAATGAATTACTGGGCAATGAGGTGGCGTTTACGTGGCATTATCTACGNCTCTAGTGGTGGATACGATTGTTATTGTTACAAACAGCCTGGGTTCGATTCTCTCCACTTTCATTTTTAGTTAATCCGGATTTTAGTCAAAAATATTTATGCTTAGGTGGACAATTTGTGATGACATGGCTGATAATGAATTACTGGGCAATGAGGTGGCGTTTACGTGGCATTATCTACGTGTAACGCCTCCTGTTATATATAATATAGAGATATAACAATGGTAGTAGTTAGGTATTTAATTAATTTAGTTTATAATTAATTAAATACTAGCAGGGTACCCGCGCGATGCGGCGGCGGGTACCCTGTAATAAAATTTTCGGCGATAAATATCTTTTAATTTTATGTTTTTCGTTACAACAACTTTATAGATTGTGAGAATTTTATATTTGAGTAATTTTAACCATGCTGGTCTTTTAAGTTGCGTATGTTATGTTTTTATGCTCTTGTTTTAAGGGGGTGTTTGTGAATGCTTATTGAAAACTGATTATGAGTTTTGAAAACGCATAATTAGATAATTAGCTCTTATAAAACGTGATTATAAAACATAGTGTTTGGATTTAATTATGATGTTTGATAACGTAATAATCAAATAATAAGTTTTCAAAGTGTTTGACAAATCAAATTAATAAATAATTACCTTGTAAAATTAACAAAAAGGAAATTATTATATATTATTGAATTAATCAAACTTAACTTTCTATAACTAAACTTCTAAGACTTTTTTTTTTTTGGATTGATAACCATGGTTTCTGACCTTTTTGGCCGACTAATCCACGGGGATTGAACCCACCACCAACAAAATCACCCATTGACCCAACTCCACCAAGTGCACCGATCCAAACATCCAAAACNTATCCATTCTATTTTTCCTTTCTTTTATATTTAAAATTCAAAAATATTCTTCTTATTCCTCTTAAACGTTTAATTCTTATCTCTTTACCCTCTCATACCGTTTAATTCTTATCCCTCATATCGTTTAATTCTCCACCATGTTTGATTCTTTACCATCTCATCCCCATGATCTTCGGACCATGAAGGATTTCTATCGTCCAACATTGATCGGTAGAGGAGGACCGATCGCTCGGACAAACGATTTTGTTTTAAAAGATCATATGATTGAATTTATTCAACAAATTTGCCAATTTCACGATTTTGAAGATGAAGATGCTAATTATCATTTGGACAAATTTCTATCAAACACTCAATTCTTCAAACAAAATGGAGTTTCTCTAGACAACATCCGTTTGAATCTCTTTCCCTTCTCGTTAACCCACGAAGCCGAATCTTGATTTTATACTCATAAAACCCATTCAATTCATACTTGGGACGAGATGTGCCTCAAGTTTCTTTAAAAATACTATCCATACTAAAAAATGATGCAATTTAGAAGAGATATTCTAAATTTCCGGCAATTGCACAGAGAATCAGTATTCGAAGCTTGGGAGAGATTCAAATACTTGCAGAGATGTCCGGATCATAGAATTTTGCTCCTTGATCAAATCTTAACCTTCTATCATGGCATAAATATGATCGATCAAGACAAAATCATGTTGGCTGCCGAAGGCAATCTCATGCGAAAGACTCCTCAAGAAGCTTATGATTTGATCGAGAATATGAAACAACGTCACTATCAGTGGGATACTGGAGTCCTTTATGACTCTACACCTGTTTTAAGTGATCATCATTCTGATTACATTCCCGCTGAGATTGCACAAATTGGGGTCCTTGGCAATTACAAAAGTTATATAAATCAATGTTGCCAGCAAGGACCAGGTTATCCTAACACTATTCACTTTTCATACTCCGATGAAAGTGATGAGGATGAACCTTTAGAAGTTCAGACGTCGATTCTTCCTTTGAGTGGCAGTCCCACTCCCTCTTCTGATTTTGTGGCCGAGTCTCTTTCCCCACTTCCTACTCCCTTCGGGGATAGTGACCTTCATTTGGAGGAGACCGACACCCTTATTTCTCATTTTGATGATTCTTTACCCAAATATGATAGCTTTACTTTTGATACCAAAGAGGAGATTAGTGGCAATCCCACTTCTCATCCCGATCTTTCTATCCTAGCTTATGAAGCCTTTTGCTTTGATATCGATCATACAGAAGAGACGAGTAGTGGCAATACCACTTCTCATGCTTATATCTCTCTTCCCGAGTATGATTCATTTTATTTCGAGGAGTTCTCTGGTGAACTCTCTCATGTCATAGATCCTCCGGAGAATGATCATTTCTATTTTGATCTTGAGAAAGATTTTAGTCTGGGGGGAGACGTACTTATTGATGATATCACCCCAGCTTTCCCAGCCGAGGTTTTTGAAAATAAACAAATGTGCTTTAATGATGAAATTCAAAACATTAAAATTGAAAATTTTGCTTTTGAAAACGGTGAATTGATCTTAGTTGTTATCAAAATCTTTCTCCCGTTCATCACATATGTGTGACTTCTCCTCTTCTTCACTCCATCGGGAGTGAGGATAACATCTTTGACCCCGACATCTCCGTTTTTCGTGCAAGGTGTCCGTTGCAGTATTGATTCTCCATTTGCTCCCCCAAGGACAATTGAATTCGGGGTCGAGTCAAGCTACGTGACTCGGTTAACAAAAACAAAGCGCTTCTTGGGAGGCAACCCATGCTTATCATTTCTATCTTCTTTTCTATTTTCTAATAAATAACGTGAGGAGGGGCGACCTCTTCCACTCTTGTGTTTTTCGTTGTTGTTTGTGAATGTCCAGGATTATCCCGAATTATGATGACTCTCGTGCTCGTTGTTTCTCTTCTCCACTCGAGTATCATTCTTCGTTGCTCATCCATATATCCTAATTAATCTTATCGACTAACGTTATCTTTNGGCAACCCATGCTTATCATTTCTATCTTCTTTTCTATTTTCTAATAAATAACGTGAGGAGGGGCGACCTCTTCCACTCTTGTGTTTTTCGTTGTTGTTTGTGAATGTCCAGGATTATCCCGAATTATGATGACTCTCGTGCTCGTTGTTTCTCTTCTCCACTCGAGTATCATTCTTCGTTGCTCATCCATATATCCTAATTAATCTTATCGACTAACGTTATCTTTGGCATAATTAATAAATGGCCTTAGATTTTTGTTAGGATTACCCTTACCTTTGAAACATTGAGGACAATGTTTATCTTTAGTCTGGGGGGGGGGTGAATCTTCGATTTGATTTTTCACCTTGCACTTTCACCTTTGTCGTTTACTCTCGCAACCCCGTTTTTCCTCAAAAATTGAAAAAAAAAAATTGAAAAATTTTTAAAAAAATTTTGAAAAATTTGAAGAAAAAATTATGAAAATGTTGTGAAAAAAGCACAAAATAAAATGAGAAAAGTTGAAAAAGATGTGCAAAAATAAAATAAGTGTTTTGACACCGTGTTGACTTTCCCGCTGGCAAGAGTAGGTATAAAATTTTGACTTGACTGGGCGTGTTGAGCCCTAGCTTGTTCCCTTAACCAATGATAATCATATAAGCTTGTGCTAGTTTTGTACACAAGGAGCTATAAAATGCGAATTCTTTCTTAACAATCTGCAAAGTTCCTGTACTTGACTTTATACATGCGCAGCTTAAAAACTTTCACTAGTCTTTTACATAAGGAGCTAGAAAATGCGAATTCTTTTATTATAATTTTCAAGTTTCCGTATTTGACTTTATATATGCGTGGCTGATTATCGGCTAAGTATTCGCGGATCTCATTATTTGAGATTTGTTAAAAATGCGAAGAGCGAGAAACGATAGTCTATTTAGAAGTTAGATGCCATACGTGGAGTAGTTGGTTCTCTTTAGAGCTCATGAAAGGTATTTGTGGCCTTTTGCTCCCATCAGATTGTTTCACCCCATATCTTGTGTATAAATAATTAAAGATATTAAGGTTTTGACGAAATTTAGTTCTTTATCTTCTTAAAAGAATCTTTGCTTTAAAAATTGGGTACACATCAAGGATACAAGTCAAGAGTATTGTGTTATATGTATGAGGTTTTGGAACTACCCGTTAAAGTTCTTTGGTTATAAGTTCAAAAAGTGAAGAAAGAAAAGTATGAAAAAATAAAGTGAAAAAGAAAGAAAAAAAGTCAATGATGAGATTTATGGATATGTGCTTTAGTGTTAGACAAGTTTGTGGCATGTGAGGTGCATGTGAATGGTCCTAGACCAGGCACATGAGGTGCACGTGTAGTACTCCCCAACTTATGTCTATTATGATGTATGATTCCAAAGTCTTCATTGTATGTGAATAAGAGTGTATATGTATCAAAAATCCTTGATGTGAACCTCATTTTTCGGGCAATGGTTCTTGAAAGAAGATGAATAACTACTTAGCATCTTAATTCTTGGTATCTTTATCGGATTAAAAAATATTGGAACGAGAAAATATGAAGCAATTCATTTCTCAACTTAATTTAAAAAATTCTAGATACACTAAGATATGGGAGCAAGAGGTTATTTCACAAGTAACTTTTATGAGTAGTATTGGCATCTAATTTCTAAGTAGGCTGTGATCTCGTTCATAAGCTTAGTTTGGAAGCTTGTGAAAAATCAAGGATGACGAATTTTATCCGTATGGTCACTTTTCCATGAATTGTGTTTTCTACTCTATGACCCTAAACGTTATTGCAAAATAATGAAAGTTAACACACCGTCACCCGAATAAAGTTGAAAAATACAAAAATAGTAGTGCAAAGTTAGTATATGGAATAAATTGGTAAACGGGGCGTTTTAGGAAATAAATTATTTTCAAATCTCTTTTGAACGTTTTTGCTACTTTTCAAAGTTAATAAAAGAGGTTTTGAAATTATTTACCTCTAAAGCGTGATTTGATCACATTGCGTGAGGAAACGACAATACCTTAGTCTGGGGGGTTTTGGTATGTGTTAATTCACATACCTTTTCATGGCCAAAAACCGACCCAAATATAATGCTAACAAATGCCAAAGAAATATGTGTTGTTGTGTTTATGATCGTGCAGGTATGGATATTTCACAAAAGGACAAAAATCAAGCAAAATCAGTAAAAACGAGCACGAGAGTGGAATGAAGTAAAAAAGTCAAAGCTGGTGAATCCAAAAGTCAAATCCAAGCCCAAAATTCCGAAGGAAGACCTTAGAGTTTCAGAAATTACAAGATTGACCCGTGAAGTTGAAGTTTGTAGAAAGTGCAAGAATGGCCCTTATAGTTTTAAAGTTGGCAACATTAGTCCTTCAAAGATATATATTTTGAAGAAAAGTTAGCACTAGCCCTTCAACTATTCAAGATTGGCAATTATGGCCCTTGAAATTTATTTTTGAAGTTTGCTACATCAGCCCTTGCATTTTCAGAATTCTACGCAATTGGTCCTTGTAACTTTCTTAAAATCCTAAGTCCTAAGCCTTAAAATCTGGTCCAAAGTTTCACTTAAATCTATTATCCAAATCCAATCCCATCTAGCCCAAAAATAACATAAGCCCATACCCCACTAATAAAAACCCGGCCCACTCATCCCTCGGTCAGACACACTCACCCCAAAGTCAAACAAAGATAAAATATTACTTACCCTTCCCGCCCCCCTTTTTCACTCCTTTTACCCAGATAACGAATTACATGAACCCTAAATTTCAACCGGCCAAAATTACGGCAATTAAGGGTACATTCGTCAATCATTGGGTCTTCTAGAAGGTTAGGGGTGTCAGATGTCAGAAGAAACACACGAGGGGACTACGTGGCAGTCTCCTATTGGGCTAAACATGTCATAATTCATGATCCAAGGGCTAAAAGGTGTTGGGATTGATGTGGATGGCTAAGATGATCTTAGAGAAAGCACAGGGCAAACGGATTGCCAGCTTGGCAATCGTGACCCCCTCACTCTCTTTTCAGCTATAAATAGAGGATTAGATTTCTCATTTTTCATGTAATAATTAGCTTAGGGATTGTATGCACTACAAATCTGAGATTAAACTAACAATATCCAAACAAACAATCAAACTGAGTCACATGATAACACCTGAGTTCAAAACCTTTAGAATTAACAGCTAAACACACAATCACAAGGTATCACAGTTCAGCTATTCTATTGCAGTAGCAAATTAGATTCATCAAACAAGTCTATAAGTAAATCAATCAAGCTCAAGTAACTACAACTAACACTCATTAATGACAATCAAAGTAAAATAACAACTTCCTAACCAAACTAATAGATCAAACAGTAAAAAAAATAATAGGAAATTGAAAATAAATCCTTACTAAGCACCAGAAGCCATACAAGTAGGGGTATACTCCATGTGAAGCCTATCTTTGGATAGGCTTAAAATACTTCTGAACACCACTAAATCACCACTGGATCATCAATTCACCATTACTGCTTCTCTATGATCTTCTCAGTTTACTATCATTGACTATTTGATTAGAACTAGTTTTAATCTGAATTAAAGTAACTAAAACTCACAACAAGCTAATGAGAAGCTTGAATAAGCTTCTGAGATTACTTGAAACAATTTGAGAACTAAATGTTTGCTTGAAAAGTTAACTGACAATGAATTTTAGACATGAAAACTAGAATTTTATTAAAAGCTTGAAACTGAGTACAACTTTTAGAAAATTACAATAAGCTGAAGCTAGAAATTACACTAAATCTAATATACTAACCTACTCCTAATCCTAACATCTAACAGCTTCAAATTGGAGAGGTGAGGGGCTTTTTATAGCCTGAGAAGGAGCGTCTTCAGAAGGTTCCAGAGGTAAGCATCTTCCAAGAATATCCCCATTTGATCCCTTGTGACACCATCCAGCCAATCAGGGCTCTTGATTCAATCCCAATGATGTGTTCCACCCAATCAATTGCTGCCACGTGTGATTCCTACTGTCAGGGTGTGTCAGGGGATGGGTTAATTGTCCTAATTACCCTTAATTGGGTGAATTAGGACGGGTAATTTTCTAGGGTTCTAAGGTGAATAGTGGTAACTGGGATTGGGGTAATTTGGGGGAAAAGGGTGTACGGGGTTAAAAATAGGCGCGGGTTATTATTATTATTTTTTTTATAATTGTTTAATGGTTGGGTCGGGTAAAGATAATTGAGTGTTGGGCTTTGGGTTATGGAAATGGGAGTGGGCTTTGGGTTTGTGTTTAAGAGAATGGGAGGTGGGCTTTTATTTTCTTTGGGCCAACAAGTGTAAAGGGAATTTGGGTTAAAAGGTTTAGTAGTGAAATGGGTTGAGGATTATTAATAACATAGATTCAAAGGTTTAGGGGTAAAATGTGCCAAGTTGTAAAATCAAAGGACTTTTTCTGCCATCTTAGTAAAGTGCTTCCAAAGGTTTATTTTGCCAAATGATAAATCTTCAAGGACCTTTGTTGACATATTGAGCTCGATTATTGATCCGGTATGTAGAAATTGCTTCCCGGCCTCGGCTTTTATGAACCTTTTTCATCTCTCGTGCTTGTTTTGCCTTTTTCTTGTGTTTTAGTCCACTTTACTAAATATCCTCACCTGCACATTTAAAACACAAAAACGACATATATTTTGCATAATTTTTCCGGTTTTTGGTCCGTAAATTAGGTCAAAAGGTATGTGTAAAATAACACATACCAAAATCCCCCAGACTAAGGTATTGTCGTGTCCTCACGCAATGTAATCACATCACATTCTCGAGATAAATAATTTAGAAACTCTTTCTACTAACTTTGAAAAGTAGCAAGAACGTTCAAAAGAGATTTCAAAATCATTTATTCCCAAAAATGCCCCGTTTACCCATTTTATTCCATATATAAACTTTACACTACTATTTTTTTATTTTTCAACTTTATTCATATGACGGTATGTTAACTTTCATTATCTTGCGATAATTATAAGGTTCATAGAGTAGAAACACAATTCATAGAAAAGTGACCAAAAGGATAAAATTCGTCATCCTTGATTTTTC
This sequence comes from Artemisia annua, assembly GCA_014162995.1. Classification (NCBI taxonomy): domain Eukaryota; kingdom Viridiplantae; phylum Streptophyta; class Magnoliopsida; order Asterales; family Asteraceae; genus Artemisia; species Artemisia annua. The sequence continues at coordinate 30,474 of LBNU01009124.1, read as the reverse complement.
ACAAGTCCCCAAACTAAGCTTATGAACGAGATCACCGTTTATTTACAAGTTAGATGTCAATACTACTCATCGTAGTTACTTGTGTAAAACCCCTTGTTCCCATATCTTAGTGTATCTAGAATTTTTTTAAATTAATTTGAGAAATGAATTTCTTCATATTTTCTCGTTCCAATATGAATTAGTCCGATAAAGATACCAAGAATTCTAACGCTAAGTAGTTATCGATCTTCTCTTAAGAAAATTTGCTAAAAATGAGGTCCACATCAAGGATATTGGATACATACACAAAGACTTTGGAATACATCAAAATAGACATAAGTTGGAGAGTACTTTCACGTGCACCTCATGCGCCCGATCTAGGATCATTCGCATGCACCTCACGCGCTACCAACTTTAGTCTTAACACTTAAGCTTAATATCCATAAATCTCAACATAAATCCTTATTCTTTCTTTTGATTTTTCACTTTTTCTCTTTTTTTCATTTTTCTTGATAATTTTTTCCATTCATCATCATTTTTTTTCTTTTTCTTGCCTTAGTAACTTTTCAACTCCGAACCTTCACGGTTTCAATCCAAGACCTACCGCCTTTAGAAGTAGGATCCAAGGTCCGATCTCAATCCGAAGTCTCAAAGCACATTAGCTCTAACGAATACCGGGCTTTAAAGGGTAGCTCCGAAACCACATACGTACAACTCAATACAACGAAATACAATACAATACAACACAATTGGCGTGTATCCTTGATGTGTACCCAATTTTTCAAACAAAGATTCTCTTAAGAAGATAAAGAACTAAATTTCGTCAAAACCGAGACATCTTTAATTATTATACACAAGATATGGGGTGAAACAAGCTGATGGGAACAAAAGGCCACAAATACCTTCGATGAGCTTTAAAGAGAACCACTACTCCACGTATGGCATCTAACTTCTAAATAAACACTATCATTTCTCGCTCTTCGCCTTTTAAACAAATCTCAAATAATGAGACTCGCGAATACTTAGCCGATAATCAAGCCACGCATATATAAAGTCAGTTACGGAAACTTGCAAACTCTAGAAAAGAATTCGCATTTTAATGCTCCTTTGATGTAAAAGACTAGCGAAAGCTTTTAAGCTGCGCATGTATAAAGTAATGTACGGGAGCCAACAAAAGAGTAGCTCCTTGTGTACAAAACTAGCTCAAGCTTATATGATCATCATTGGTTAAGGGAACAAGCTAGGGCTCAACACGCCCGATCAAGTCAAAATTTTATTCCTACTCTCGCCAGCGAGAAAGTCAACACGGTGTCAAAACACTTATTCTATTTTTGCATAATTTTTTCAACTTTTTTATGCTTTTTCACAACATTTTCATCATTTTTTTTTGTTTTTCAAATTTTTCAAAATTTTTCAATTTTTTTTCAAATTTTAGGTAAAACGGGGTTGCGAGAGTAAACGACTAGATGAAAGTGCAAGTCAAATCAAATCGAAGATTGACCCCTCCCCCCAGACTAAAGATAAACATTGTCCTCAATGTTTCAAAGGTAAGGGTAATCCTAACAAAAATCTAGGGCCGTTTATTAATTATGCCAAAGATAAACGTTAGTCGATAAGATTAAGATATGAGATTTCCATAAGCAACGAAGAATGATACTCGAGTGGAGAAGAGATGAAACAACGAGCACGAGAGTCTTCATAAATCGGGGTAAATCCTGAACATACACAAACAACCACGAAAACACGAGAAATGGAAGAGGTCGCCCCTCCTCACGTCACATTAGTAAAGAAAATAGAAAGAAGATAGAGAAATGGATTAATTTGTGTTTACTGACAAAAATAGACTTTTTCAGTAGTCACTGTAAGCTACAGTGTGCAGGACAGCTCCCGAAAATGTTCAGAAATGTGCAGAAACGTGCAAAAATGCCTATAATTCTCAAAATGAATATAATAAATAGAAATTTATTATAAAATTAATTTATGAAAAATACCATTTGTCATAGATTTCATAGTCACTGAGTTGACTTTTCATCCATAGTACATTTGCACAACATCCAGCTGCAGCTACATACTCAGCCTCAGCTGAAGACATGGCTACTGATTGTTGTTTCTTAGTGCTCCAACATACAAGTTTTCCTCCAAGAAATTGACAGGACCCTGAGGTACTCTTTCTATCCATGTTGCAGCCTGCATAGTCTGAGTCAGTGTATCCCTTAAGATCAAATCCTGAGCACTTAGGATAATACAAACCAAGATTTGGAGTTCCTTTTAGATATCTCAAGATCCTTTTCACAGCAGTGAGATGTGACTCTTTTGGGTCTGACTGATATCTTGCACATAGGCATACTGCAAACTGAATATCAGGCCTTGTGGCAAGGAGATACATCAGTAATCCTATCATCCCTCTGAACAAGGTTTGATTCACTGATTTACCAGCAAGATCAGGACCTAGGTTGTTTGGAGGAACCATTGGGGTTTTCACTGAAGCACAATCACTGAGTTCATACTTTTTCAGTGTGTTCTTGATGTACTTCTCTTGACTGATGGAAGTTCCCATATCAGTTTGTTTGATCTGAAGTCCAAGGAAGTATGTGAGTTCTCCCATCATGCTCATCTCAAATTTCTTTGTCATCAGTTTCTCAAACTGCTTGCAAAGTCTATAACTTGTTGAGCCAAATATGATGTCATCAACATACACTTGGACTAAGATCACATCATCTTTTATCCTATAGATAAACAATGTGTTGTCTATCCTTCCTCTGACAAATTTGTTTTGGATCAGGAAGGCTGAGAGAGTTTCATACCATGCCCTGGGAGCTTGTTTCAGTCCATAAAGGGCTTTGTCAAGCGTGCAGACATGGTTGGGAAACTCATGGCTTTCAAATCCAGGAGGTTGTTGGACATAAACTTCCTCTTTAAGTNTAACTTGTTGAGCCAAATATGATGTCATCAACATACACTTGGACTAAGATCACATCATCTTTTATCCTATAGATAAACAATGTGTTGTCTATCCTTCCTCTGACAAATTTGTTTTGGATCAGGAAGGCTGAGAGAGTTTCATACCATGCCCTGGGAGCTTGTTTCAGTCCATAAAGGGCTTTGTCAAGCGTGCAGACATGGTTGGGAAACTCATGGCTTTCAAATCCAGGAGGTTGTTGGACATAAACTTCCTCTTTAAGTTTACCATTCAGAAATGCACTCTTGAATCCATTTGGTAAACCTTGAAGTTCATGTAGGTTGCATAGGCAAGGAAGATCCTGATGGCTTCCATTCTAGCAACAGGGGCAAATGTTTCTTCATAGTCAATGTCTTCCTGTTGATTGTAGCCTTTGGCAACGAGTCTAGCCTTGTTTTTAATGACAATGCCATTTTCATCAGTTTTGTTTTTGAATACCCATTTCATGCCAATGACATAAACACCCTGAGGGCATTCTACTAAGGTCATGACTTCATTTCTATCAAACTGTTCAAGTTCGTCGCGCATGGCCTGAACCCAACTTGGATGTTTCATGGCTTCCTTGACACTCTTGGGTTCAATGGTGGATAGAAGGTCAGCAAATAGGCACTCATTGGCTGAGGCAGCAGTAAGTTTGGCTGCCATGCTTCTAGTAAGCATTCCCTCAGCTGGTTCTCCAATAATATTGACAAGCTCAATGTGTTGATGTCTGGACCATCTTTCCTGAGGACTGGGATAGGAATTTGAGCTTGTTGATGCTAGATTTGGAGGTGGAGTGGGTTCAATGGTTGAGTCTTGAGGTTCCTCAAGGACAGGGTTTTCAATGAGTTCATTTTGAGTATTGTCTTCAACAGGTTCCTGAACATCTGGTTCAGTATGAGTTATCTCATTTTGGTCTTGTTGAGCTTTAATGAACTCACTGATGATTGGTTGAGGAAGGTTATGATAATAGCAAAGTCAAATTTTGAATCAAGGGTGGGTTGGGCGGGTAAAATTTTAAGCACCGGATCGTCATGATCAAAAATCTCGTCCACCAGTCCAACGATAACATCATCCGTATCTGATTCAAAATCTACATCCGGTGGTTTCGCGAGTGGACAAGAAAATGGTAAATCAAAAAGAAATGAATCATCCTCGTCATTCTCAATACCCGATGGTATCAAGTCATCCGAAGCAAGAAATAAATTGACATCCTCTAAAAGAGGGTCACGAGACGGATTATCGGAAATAAGTAAAGAGTCAATCTCAAAATGAAAGCACTCGTAATCCGGAAGAGAGATATCAGCATGCATAGTGGGATTGCCACTACTCGTCTCTTCAAATCGAAAAATCTCAAGCTCGGGTAAAAAGTCACTATCCACATCGAGGATAGGAAATGAAGAGGTAATCATTGGATCAGAAGACGGAGTCGGATTTTTTAAAGCTTCGATCTTTGAAATAAGAAGATAGATATTGGATAATTTTTCACGAAGTAAATCATCTTCGATCTCATCGTCATCAAGGTCAAAATCCTTTATCTCCTCAAACTCATAATGGGAACGCGATTCCTCAACATCATCGATATCTCCACAAGAGTCGTCATCATTCGTAGTATACTCGTTGTGAGAATCGGAATAACTTTCAACATCATCATTCTCAACGTGATCTTCTTCAATCGGTAAAAGATTCGTATCAACGGTTTCAAAAGGAGGATTCGAATTAATAGCGATATTTTCGTTCAGAAAATCCTCAACCGGAAGCGTATCATCATCGGATTCATCAAAAGCTTCATTGCTCATTGGAGGGGGAAAGATGACGGTTCTTCATTCAATAACCTCTCAAGGAAAAGAATATCCCCCTCTGGATCAAAAGTAGAGTCATCAACCATCGTTGTATCTGAATCTTTATTAACGAGACAAGCCTCGACCTCATCTAAGAATACGTCACTTCTCTCATCCGGAGTGAGAGAAGGAATGAAAGAATCGGAAATGAGAGGATCTGAGGATAGAGTGGGATTGCCACTTGAAGAAGAATCAACATGATAATTAACAAGTCTCGAAGAACATCTTGAAAAATCTGGAGGTGGGACAAGTGGTGTGCTCTCAGAGCTAGAAATTTCCACCACTTCCGTTATAGTCTCCGGTTCTTGTTCTTGATTAGGCAAATTTCTCAATTTACTTGTAGCACGTAAACTTGACAAACTATGAACCGTAAATTGTGAAAGCGTTGGTTCAATTCTTGACGATTTAAGAACAATTGTGGGCTTAGACGTTTGATCTCGCTCCGAAATGGTGGGTTCGTCATTAATAACACATTCCTTGGGTTGCGAAGGGTAGTCGGAAAATGATTCGCACCAAAAACAATATTCGTCTCGACTAGGACCCCCACATCTCTTACAAACACACGTGTAACAACGATAGTCGTGACCTACCGGTCCTTTGCAATAAAAACAATGATACATAAGAATTAAACGTTTAGAGGGATAAAGAAGATAGAATCAAAGTTAAGAGGATAAGAAGATTATTTTTGGTATTTTCGTAAACAAAAATCAAACATAAAATCAAAAATCAAATTGAAAAAGAAAATATTTTTTTAATTTTTGAAATTAGAAAAATGGAAAACAAATTTTGAAACAAAAATATTTTTGGCTTTTATATTTAAGAAAACTTTAAAATCACAATATTTTTGTATTTTTCTTTTGTTTTGTTATTTTTTTGTGATCGATTCGTCACCCGAAATCGTTTCCTTCAAATCTACTCACAACGAGGGAGTTGGTTGTAGAATTAAAGTAATCCGAAACCGAATAATTTCACAATCTCTTTTTGCGTTTGAACTTATTTGGTTTACAACACCCCTCCTTCAACGGAAGAGCGAGGATGTTTATTATATTTTTGGAATTTTGTAAACACTTTAGGAAAAGTGTTCAATATTTTTGATTTTTATTTTTTATAAAAGAAAATATATACAAGGAAGGTTTTTCAAAACAACGATTTTTTCAAAAAGGAAAACCAAAATTCACTTCAACCTTCCCCGGCAGCGGCGCCAAAAACTTGATGTGTCGTGAATAGTATAGTATATATCCAAGCAATTTCTCAACGAATAAGAAATTACCCGGGTCGTGTCCGTACGAAGGTTAAATGGAAATTCGTTTATCGTAATTGATAAACCGTGTTTGTGAAAGGTGTAAAAGTGAAAATAGTGAGACTAAAATTCCAATAGTAAAATGAAATGATGAAATATGCACAAAGTACAAGCTATATATGCACAAAGATCTAAAATCTAAAAACGGAAATTCAAACGCGTATTAAAAATGTAACGTGCGAAATAAAACGCGACTTTTATTGAAAGATTAATCCTAAAAATGTGAAAAAAATTTCTAAAAATCTTAAACAACTAAGAAGAATTTTGAGAAAAAGAAAAAATATTTTTTTTGACTTTTTATTTGTTTAATATGAATTAAAAACTATTTAAATCTAATTAAATCCTAGTAAGTACTAAACGAGCTCAAATAAATCCTAACTTTTTATGGAAATTAGTTTGAGTAATGAAGAATTTAAGAAAAATATAAAACTTGAAAAATCTAAAAAGAATAAGCAGAAATAAGCAGTTTAGAAACTGGAAAAAAACTATAAAGCTAAAAGAGACACATGGTTAAATCTAAAACAATGCAATGCTATAACAGAAAAAGACCCTAGGGCAACTGGAATTGTGTTGTGAGTGTGAGGTGTGGATAGTGAAGGGACAGACCAGGGTTCGAACCCTGGTTTTGCCATTTTTTCTATTTATTTTATTTTTGATTTTTATTAAAAAAAACTAATCAAGCAAGTAAAAATAAGCATTTTTTATAACTACAACTATTTGTGAAATTCAATAATAAGCAGTATAAAAGCAAAAAGGATAAGCAGTTACACTAAAGGCTTAAAAAGGAATTTAGAAAGAGGAAATTCTTTAAAAGCACCAAAAGTACACATGTGTGCACCTCATATGCCCCAAAAAATTGCAATTTCCCCATATGCCCCATGGGCCACTCTCTCCCAAGAATTCTTGGGCAACTCTCCAAGAATTGTGACAAGTGTCCCCTTGGTAGGTGGGGATTTTTTTTTATTTTGTATATACTAAATTACTAATACACCCTATAAAAGAAGAGTTATAACCCATTTAGGGTTAAGTGGTTAACTCTTTCTTTCTTGTCTCTCTAGCCGCCACCACCACCTACACCATCACCGGCCGCCCACCGAACACCACTACCGCCCACTGTGACACCACACCGCCACCACCAAAGCCTCCATCGTGACCTTCTTTGCTTGTTTAACCACCACACGTGCCCAACCATCACCACCACCACTACGCGCCATCACCACCACTCCTTACACTAGATCCGTGAAGAAAAAGGGAAGACCCACCGTTTTTCACCTCGTGTGCTAACGGTGGGGGTGTAAAACTCGTATATAACGAGTTTTAATAATTAATTCGAATGGGTTTCGGAGATGAGAAGGAATAGTCGAGGTGGGTGGCGGTAGCGATGGTGGGTGGCGGTGTGTGTGGTGGTGGTTGGTGGTGATGATGGTGGTGGCATGTTATTGTTGAGCATATAAGAAAGAAGATGTTTCGGGCATGATTCTGATGAGTGCCTGAATATATAGCAGCATCTAATGGGAGACCCTGACCAGTGAACTCTTGCTACTATAAACTTGACCACACAATCTAGTAAAGTTAACTTTACTTGTTATCATGTAAACTCTAAAGTTAGCTACTTTATTTTGTTTTGCATAAGCTATTTTCTATTGTAGTTTTCTAATGTAATATGCTAGTGATGTCAGATATATGCTCGAAAAGGTTAAATGTATAATCTTATTTTGTTATCATGTCAATACACATTGGAAATACAATCCTTATCAATGCAATGGCAGTTCTTTTTTTTAAATGGCCATCACAACCACTGCTAGTGTTGGTGTGTTAATAAAAGAGAAAGAATGTGCGTGGTGGTGGTGGCCGGAGTGGGTGGTGGTGGTGGCCGGAGTAAGTGGTGGTGGCCGGAGTAAGTGGTGGTGGCTAGAGTTTGTACAATAATGAAAATGTACAAGTTTTAAAACCATAGGTACAAAAGAAAGTGTGAGGGTATATATGTAATTTACACTAAAAGAAAATAAAAAATAATATAAAAAGACCATACTTTTTAGCTAAATGACAAAATAGCAAAGTTGCCCAAGAAAATAGGTCCAGTCGCCCAAGAAATTAGTGGGGTTAATTGTACTATGCAAGTACAAAGTGGGGACAACCAAATGGACACTTGTCACAATTTTGGAAGAGTTGCCCAAGAATTCTTGAGAGAGAGTCGCCCATGGGGCATATGGGGAAGTTGAAATTTTTTGGGGCATATGGGGTACACACATGTGTACTTTTGGGGCTTTTAAAGAATTTCCTCATTTAGAAATCCTAAAAAGTTGTAAAAGCTACAAGTAAGCTATCCTGAGGCTAAAAAGCTACTGAGCAACATAAAGGAAATGCTAAATAAACTACGCTAACCTATATAAGCAGTCTAGATAAGCATGTAAGCTGAATGCCAAACCAAAAGTTAATAGGCTATACTGATGCAAAAACAGTCACCAAGGCAACTTTAAGCTACTAACAAGCTAATCAAAAGCTAGAGTTAAGGTCTAAGAATGATAAGATAACAAGACAAGCCACAAATAAGCTAGGAAAACAAATCTCAGGTCACAAAAGGTATCAAATAAGTAGAAATCTAGTTGCAGATACGCTGTCACAATCACTTGTGTGTGCAGGGGAGAACGTCATAAGGGGCTTACTTTAAGTACTTGCACAAGATTGAATTCTAAAAGCTAAAGCATGAAATCAGTGAAACCATATATATAAGCAACCAATTAACTACTAAACAAAAATTCAGATTGAGAGAAGCTTATATGAGCTTATTAAAGCTACTGATATGGGGCTGTTGGGACAGAGCTTTAGCAGGTCTAAGGGGTGGTTTCAAGCTGAGATAAAAGCACTTAGATGATCTAGGTAATGTGTAAAAGTTGTTCTAAACTCAAAACAAGCAACCATAGAACACATTCAAGCAATTTAAAAGCAATATGAACAACTAAGGAAACTAGAAAATGGGATTGAACAAGACTATCTGCTAACTGGTGCAGGGGAATGGTCTGGGTGAAAAATGGGTTTCAATAGAAATTTATCCAACAAATACCTCAAACCAGATAACAATCAAGTATAAAACACAGAATTGAGTAGTTATATGCAACTAATAGGATCCTGAACTAATTAACTCTATAAATGCAAAACTAGGCTGATTAAACTTTCAAAATTCAAGAGACTAATGCATAAGCTGATAACCTAAATGATAATGAATCAAATCACTAGAAAACTAACTATATGCAAATCACAGCTAATACAAATCCAAATTTTGACCTACACTGAGTATGACTATAAAAGTCAGCTAAATCCAAACACTCCTTAAATCCTAACTGTATGCACTACAAATCTGAGATTAAACTAACAATATCCAAACAAACAATCAAACTGAGTCACATGATAACACCTGAGTTCAAAACCTTTAGAATTAACAGCTAAACACACAATCACAAGGTATCACAGTTCAGCTATTCTATTGCAGTAGCAAATTAGATTCATCAAACAAGTCTATAAGTAAATCAATCAAGCTCAAGTAACTACAACTAACACTCATTAATGACAATCAAAGTAAAATAACAACTTCCTAACCAAACTAATAGATCAAACAGTAAAAAAAATAATAGGAAATTGAAAATAAATCCTTACTAAGCACCAGAAGCCCTACAAGTAGGGGTATACTCCATGTGAAGCCTATCTTTGGATCGGCTTAAAATACTTCTGAACACCACTAAATCACCACTGGATCATCAATTCACCATTACTGCTTCTCTATGATCTTCTCAGTTTACTATCATTGACTATTTGATTAGAACTAGTTTTAATCTGAATTAAAGTAACTAAAACTCACAACAAGCTGATGAGAAGCTTGAATAAGCTTCTGAGATTACTTGAAACAATTTGAGAACTAAATATTTGCTTGAAAAGTTAACTGACAATGAATTTTAGACATGAAAACTAGAATTTTATTAAAAGCTGGAAACTGAGTACAACTTTTAGAAAATTACAATAAGCTGAAGCTAGAAATTACACTAAATCTAATATACTAACCTACTCCTAATCCTAACATCTAACAACTTCAAATTGGAGAGATGAGGGGCTTTTTATAGCCTGAGAAGGAGCGTCTTCAGAAGGTTCCAGAGGTAAGCATCTTCCAAGAATATCCCCATTTGATCCCTTGTGACACCATCCAACCAATCAGGGCTCTTGATTCAATCCCAATGACGCGTTCCACCTAATCAATTGCTGCCACGTGTGATTCCTACTGTCAGGGTGTGTCAGGGGATGGGTTAATTGTCCTAATTACCCTTAATTGGGTGAATTAGGACGGGTAATTTTCTAGGGTTCTAAGGTGAATAGTGGTAACTGGGATTGGGGTGATTTGGGGGAAAAGGGTGTACGGTGTTAAAAATAGGCGCGGGTTATTTTTTTTAAAATTGTTTAATGGTTGGGTCGGGAAAAGATAATTGAGTGTTGGGCTTTGGGTTATGGAAATGGGAGTGGGCTTTGGGTTTGTGTTTAAGAGAATGGGAGGTGGGCTTTTATTTTCTTTGGGCCAACAAGTGTAAAGGGAATTTGGGTTAAAAGGTTTAGTAGTGAAATGGGTTGAGGATTATTAATAACATAGATTCAAAGGTTTAGGGGTAAAATGTGCCAAGTTGTAAAATCAAAGGACTTTTTCTGCCATCTTAGTAAAGTGCTTCCAAAGGTTTATTTTGCCAAATGATAAATCTTCAAGGACCTTTGTTGACATATTGAGCTCGATTATTGATCCGGTATGTAGAAATTGCTTCCCGGCCTCGGCTTTTATGAACCTTTTTCATCTCTCGTGCTTGTTTTGCCTTTTTCTTGTGTTTTAGTCCACTTTACTAAATATCCCCACCTGCACATTTAAAACACAAAAACGACATATATTTTGCATAATTTGTCCGGTTTTTGGTCTTTTTGGTCCGTAAATTAGGTCAAAAGGTATGTGTAAAATAACACATACCAATCCATGTGAAGAAGGTGAAGGCAGCTTTTGATGGAAAAGTTTTGTTTTGTTTTGAAGGAGGCCCTATGGTGTTTTCCTTTTTCACAAGCTGAGCAAGGTTTGTCCTTTGAAAACGCCAGGGAGGGCAGGCCAAGAACCTTGTTTTGTTTGGAAAGGTGGTTGATGTTTTTGAAATTAAGATGAGATAATCTTTTGTGCCAAAGCCAGTTGATTGCCTCACTTTCCTTTGTGAAAAGGCAAGTCCCATTTTGAGTAAGAGTTGACATGTCTAGGACATAAACATCATCTCTCCTGGGGGCAATCAATACAACTTCTTTGTTGGCATTAAAGATTGTTCCTCTCTTATCATCAAACTGAACTATGTACTTGGCATCACATAGTTGACTGACACTGATGAGATTATACTTGAGACCATTAACATAAGCAATCCTAGTAAAAATTATACCATTACAGTTTACTGAACCATAACCTTCAGTGGGAGCTGATGAGTTATCACCAAATACTACGTTGGGTCCTGGTTCTTCCACATATTTGTGCAGATATTGCTTCACACCAATCATACTCCTTGAGCATCCACTATCAAGATGCCAAACAGGATCCCTGGCATGTTTCTGCACAAACAGTAAAGTGGGTTAGTTTTGCTTATTGACCCACTTCCTAGTGGGCTTGGGTCCAATGGATTTCTTAAATTTGTTAATGGACACATGGTCAGTGGTGGAGTGAATAGAGCTTCTACATATCTTGCATTTGGTGCTTGAAGAGGACTCAGTTGACTGAGATGAGTTTGTTGTCAGTCCTCTTCTAGCCTGAATGACATTGTCATGTCCTGATGCATCATGGGAAGGGTCTCCACAAATATCACAGCAGGGATACATAAGACAATCAACAGGGTGATGGTCATTGAATCCACAGTGAGTACAGGGTTTGAAAGGTTTAGCCTTTTGTTTCAGGGTTTGCTTTGATGTTGAAGCATACTTGTGAGCCTGAGCTTTGTAGTTTGCTTGAGCCTTCAATGAGGTGGTGTAAGATAGGTGATCAGAGGTTCTGTGATCTTCTTGTTTGCATACCATGTAGAACAAGATTCTATAGCAATCATCAGTGACATGGTAATTGCATAGTTCACATCTCTTCAGGGGCTTGTGTGTGGATTTTGGTTTGGTGGTGCCTGAGGAAGCTGAAGTTGGTTCCTGACAAGTTCAGCTAACTGATCATACTTTGAGTCAGTGCTGGCAGTGTTTTCCTTAGTTGGGATGGAGGGTGTTGATGCTTCAGTGGAAGCTAAAATTGTTTTGTTTTTATCAGGGTTGGGCCTTTTTAGGATCATTGTGCCTAGTCCCACCATCTCCTTGGGAGAGTGTTGAGAGTAGACAAGAGGTGTTAGGTCTGAGCATGGTTCAGCTCCCTGAAGGACTTTGAGTGGTGGAAGTGGAGTTTGGGACTTAGTTGGAGACTCAGAGACTAACTCAGTACTACTGGGTTTGTCAGTGACTCCAAGCATTTCTTTGATAGCCTGGCTTTCAGGCTCCAAGATTCTCCCAGTGTTGAAGTTTGGCATTTTGCCATCAGGGCTGAGTCTTTCAATCCAGTCAGTTGGTTTGAGATGCATTTCCTTTTCAAAAGGGGTACAGCTGGCCTGAAGGTCTTTTCACTAAGAGTCTCACTGGAGGGTTCAGTGAGCTGATCTTCTCCTAGTATTTTCTTTTTGGTACTAGGGATGAGACTGACAGTATCATAGACCCTTGGGTTTTTCTTGGTCCAGCTTTCAATGACATCCTTTTCTTTCTTAAGTTCTTCTTGAAGAGCATGGTTTTGTTTTACCAATTCAGTATTTTGAATTTGAAGTGTTACATTTTCAAGTTTAGCTTGTGTAAGCACAAGAAGTTCATCTCTACACTTATTTAATTCAAAAGTAAGTTTGTTATATTTTGAAAACAAGTTTAACCTTTGTTCTTCAACATACTTAAGATCCACATTAATGCAATTAAGGTAAGACTGCCAATCACTATTATCATCCATAGAAAGTAAGATGTTTACCTTCCTCATGGTGATGTTGACCCATTCCCCATTTCTGGCATGACTTTTGCCACAGCCAATTTGTTGTCCTCTGAGAGTGCCATCAGTGCACTGACATGAACGAATTCTTCATCTTCTGAGGATATAGATTCCTCATCCCAGTCTAAGGTTTCAGCAACCAGCCCTTTGTTTTTAGCCTGAGAAGGTTTAGGGCCTGAGGTGACTGAGGAATTGAGGGAGCTGCCTCAAGAAGTACAAGTTTGGCTTTTACTTTTCTATACTTGGCTTCAAAATCTTTTTGAGAACTATTCTCAGTTTTGTTTTGAAAGTGTTGAGGAGACTGAATCATTTTTGGTTCAAATTTAGTTCCTGAGAATTGTTTCCTGAAAACTTGTATGAGGGTTCTGAGGTTGTTTTTGAGAAACAGTCTTTTGCAAAGTGACCCTTTTTGCCACATTTAAAACACTCAGTGTTCTCATTTGCTTTAGTTTTTGAAAAAGTTTTGTTTCTACTGATAAAACGTTTTGAGTTTGCAAGGAGTGTCCTTTCGTGAAATTCAATTTGTAAATCATTTAGGTACTCCTCACTGCTCCTCTCATCAGCCTCATCATCAGAGTTCTCTTGGAAATCCTGCACAATACCATTAGAATAGAAAGCAGTGGATATGGGTGAACTAGTCAGGGTCTTTTTGATGTCTTGAGCCTTAGGATATCTCATAGAGATCAGGTTATCCTCATAGAGAAATTTACCATAAATCTTAGGAAGCTCAAGATTCTGAAGATGGTTGGCATTTCTTAGACCCTGAGAGAAGTTTAACCACTTCTCAAGGAGACAGTTGACAAAGCCAACATTGATTTCATGCTTAGACAGGGTGACACCATCATTGGTCAGCTCATTAAGAAGGGTTTTGTAGCGGGTATAGGTCTCTGAGAGACTTTCAGAGTCTTTAGCCCTGAAAGTGTTGTACTCAAGTTTCAGGTCCATGATCCTATTTTCCTTGGTATCTGAGGGACCTTCATAGCTATGAACCAAGTCAGTCCAAGTCTGCTTTGCAGTTGGACAATTGATGACTGATTCCATTATATCGTCAGGAAGACAAGATATAATGATGCTTTTCAGGCGTTGGTCTTGATTGACCACCATTCTCTCATCAGGTGTCCACTGAGCTTCAGGTTTAACTAAACCATTTGCAGTTTTAGGGACATATGGACCTTCATTAATCAGTGTGATGTAATAAGGTTCCATCCCAGTTAAGTAGCAAAGCATGCGCTTTTTCCACTTATTGAATTTTCCAACTTCAAGTCGGGGAGC
>LBNU01009124.1:4094-15960 GCA_014162995.1 Artemisia annua | reverse complement strand
TGAAGATGGTTGGCATTTCTTAGACCCTGAGAGAAGTTTAACCACTTCTCAAGGAGACAGTTGACAAAGCCAACATTGATTTCATGCTTAGACAGGGTGACACCATCATTGGTCAGCTCATTAAGAAGGGTTTTGTAGCGGGTATAGGTCTCTGAGAGACTTTCAGAGTCTTTAGCCCTGAAAGTGTTGTACTCAAGTTTCAGGTCCATGATCCTATTTTCCTTGGTATCTGAGGGACCTTCATAGCTATGAACCAAGTCAGTCCAAGTCTGCTTTGCAGTTGGACAATTGATGACTGATTCCATTATATCGTCAGGGAGACAAGATATAATGATGCTTTTCAGGCGTTGGTCTTGATTGACCACCATTCTCTTATCAGGTGTCCACTGAGCTTCAGGTTTAACTAAACCATTTGCAGTTTTAGGGACATATGGACCTTCATTAATCAGTGTGATGTAATAAGGTTCCATCCCAGTTAAGTAGCAAAGCATGCGCTTTTTCCACTTATTGAATTTTCCAACTTCAAGTCGGGGAGCAGTAGCAGTATAGCTTCCTCCCTTTTTATCGACTAGTTGGGGTACATCACTATCAGCCATGGTAGGATCTTGATTTTAAAAACTTTTGAGCACTCTGTTGTTTTGAAAAGTTTTATAAACTAGAGGCTCTAATACCACTTGTTGGTCCCGTTTACACGGTTAAATTAACTACAAAGTTAATCTAAATATGCACCATGCTTAAGTAATGTGATAAAATACTTTGAAAGACATTTGAATGAAACATAAAGTAAATAGACAAGATTTTTCAACGTTTAATTCTTATTAGAAATCAATCAAAGAATTATACCCAAGTATTTGCGGAATAATCACTTGGGATTGAAATGACAAGTGTGTTGTGTGTTACTCATCACTAAGCTTAAGCTAAGCTTAAGTAGCAACAAATGGATCAGCTAAGCTATCTTAGGATCAGTTGCTATTTGGAGAGAGTAAAGATTAGTTTGTGAATGTCTAGGCATTAAGTGCACAAACTCCGCAACCTTTACTCTTCCTTATGACTACTATTTATACACAAGTATATTACAACCGTTATGATAAAGACAAAGATGGCATAAGCCTAGTCAGGACAAAATACTTACGTATTTTGTCTCTATTACATAAGTCTATTTTGAGTATAGGACAATAGTGCTTTCTGAGGTTCAGATATGTCATCATCCTGAACCTTAACCATTTAGGGAAAGTTTGACTTTGAGAAGATACTGACACTCTTGCAACTTCAAACGTTTCCCGCCTTGTCCCGCTCATTCTTCAGGCTTCATATCTTTATCTTTAGTCATCAACCATTTGTTGCTTCAGTGAGGAGGAACTTGGGATTCAGTGAGCTATTGTCATCACTCACTGAATCCATTACCTTCTTCTTTGGCTTAGGTGCCACTCACTGAGAGTCCGCCTCACTGAATGGAGAACCTTTCTTCTTAGGCTCGTCCTAAGCATCATGAAGATGACTCACTAAGCGACTGTTCACTCAGTGACTTGATAATGTTCAAGGATATTAAACACTTAGGTTATTTTATGTTCAAATCCTAGTTAGAGGAAGTTTGGGGAATTCAGTGACCCAACACATAGTGCACCAGCCTAAATGCCATAGCAATGTTATAGGGAGTAGGGACATTCGTGTTTGGGTTGGCAAACGCTATGTATTTTTGTATTTGTTTTGCGGGTCAGTGGGGGTGTTTTTGGTGGTGGGTTATAAGACCCGTTTGCGCCTATAACATTTTATAGTTGTAGATGGTGTTTTAGTTATAGTGATGCTATAGGGTGTGTGCTGAGGTTGAGATTGTCACCTCAACATACACCCTATAGCATCACTATAACTAAAACACCATCCCGTCTACAATGTTATAGGTGTAAGTGGGTCTCTGAACAAATCATCAAAAATACCTCACACACTAAAAAAAAAAAAAAAAAAAAAAAAAAAAAAAAAAAAAAAAAAAAAAAAAAAAAAAAAAAAAAAAAAAAAANGGTGCCAAAACAAATGCACTGTTCGCTCTTATACTAGTCTTAGTAGTGGTGATGGCTCACGGGTTAGGACCATCCTCATGAGTGAGGCCCACTAAACAACACCCTAACATGTGCATTTGTGAGCATTAAAAGATGTTTTTATTATTAATTATTTGATTTGTGAGTGTGTGTAAGGTATTTGTGAGGTATGTTTGTATAAAGTGAGTATTTTTAAGAAATTTGAGGGGAGTGATGATCATTGCGGGTGAAAGTTGAGAGGTAATGAGAAGAAGTGAATAATGATGTGGCGTTGAGGTGGAAGATGACAGTTAAATGCAGCTTTAGAAGTATGTATAACCGAATACGAGTAAAAGACCCAAATAAGTAACTTAAATAAATCGTTAAAAAAAAGTAACTTACACTGTGTTCTCGAGTTAAAGTTAAAAAAGGAAAAAAAAATAAATAAATAAAAACATAAAAAGTTGTATTCTCGAGTAACACTTAAGGAGAAAAAAGAAAGAAAATAAAATGAAAGTTAAAAAAGAGTGAAACATTTTAAACTAAAAACACTGTTCTAAAAGGCGCGCCTTAGCGCCGCTAAGGCGCAAGGCTTGGCCTCGGCGCTACGAAACAGACCAAGGCGTCTTCTTTAGGCGTGTCGCGTGATAAGGCGCGGTAAGGCGTGCTTTTAAAGGATTTACTAGTATTTTGGCTAAAATTACCGAAAAATGCAAGTTTAGTTTAGTTTTTTGAGTTTATTTCTTATATATAACACTTTTCGTAAACTTGATGTATTATGTATATATATATATATATATATGTATGAAATATGATATAAATATATAAATCTATAAAAAAATTTATGCAAGTCACGCCTTAAAAAATGTCGTGATTTCGCCATAGCTCGTAAGGCTTGAGGCTTGGGTTCGCCGTCACGCCATGGCTCACGCTATTTATAACATGCTAAAAACAGATTCACTTCCCTTGAACCATCATCCCCCTTTCTTTTCTTTACTTTGTTGAAAAAAACACAACTAACACTACAAATTTTTTTTCACTCGATTCACTTCCTTTCCTCTCAAAATACATCTTGAGAAGAGTGTGTAAAAAAACGAACGAGGCATTAGTTTTGACTTAGAGAAATTACTGAAAATTGATCACCTCCCCGTAAGTAAGCGAATGGAATGTGAGAAGGCGATGGAAGAACTAAAAAGGCTTGAACAAGTACAAAATGTGATTTTGCTGCACTCTGATTCCTCTTCCTCCTCCAACAATAACAATAATAATACTGATTCATCTCGTTTCCTCGCTAATTTCACCCTCTTTATGGTATCTCTTCCCTTCCTAACCTAATTAATTATTTCAAAGCCCTTATTCGTTTTATATACTCTCTTTAGCATTATTAATAAATAATCCTTCCTTAAATTATTATATGCCTAGCTCAATTATAGTTGATTCACCATATAACCAACCCAGTGTTTGTACTCCCTTAACTTAGTGTCCAATTTTGATCCGTTGTTGCTTATGGGCTTCTTATTATCTTCATATTCGCGGTTAGAGTTCCATGACCACCATCATAAGCTTCTTTTTATGCCTCTAAAACACACAATTATCTGTTGTGAGCTTTATTAGACCATAAGTATGAGACAGTAACTTGCTTACAAATACCCGTAGTCAAAAACGAGCGCTTAAGCGAAGAAGCGAGGCGTTTTGCCCTAAAGCGCTTTGATTCCAAAAAAGCGAGGCGTTCTACTAGAGCGAGAAAAAGTGTTGTTAAGCGACCGAGAAGCGACCTAGAAGCGCTCGCTTTTTTGTATAACGGCTAGTTTTTACGAAATGAGAACTTAAACGATTATTCCGAATAAAAATAGTAGACTTTAGGCTTTAAGTATTTGAATAAACTTCTCTTTTTTGGTCTTTTTTTTTNTTTTAATTAAAAATAAAGATTTTAAGATAATAATGTTTTTGTTTAATCATTGTTTTCATATTAGACAATATCATATGCATAAAGGGTAAAAAGTTCACTGAAGCGCTCGCTTTTGTTGATTCTCGCCTTAGCAAAAGGCATGTCCCTTTGAGGTCACTTTCGCCTTTAACTACCTTGCCCGTATATATAATTCTATATACATTTGAAGAAATGCATTGGCTATCAGTCATGTATATCGGAAACATGTCATGTGTCTCTTTCATCTTCTAGGAAAAAATTATCAGATTCAACTATATTAGATGCAAAGATTCTAGTGCATGCTCAGCTTATTCTGTCTACTACTTATGCATGATCATTTGAACTTGGTTCAACTGATTAGGGAATTGATGGATTTGTAAAGGCAACGGAATTCTTTTGTTCTTAATACATATTCATTCTCCATAAGGTTACACTCATTAATCTTGCGGAATACTTTTGCTACTCTTATAAATCCTTTCTTAGCTCTTTAGGATCCGCGGGGTTAGTTTCTTTTTCTCTAAGCTCAAGTTTGTATGCATGTCTATAAGTTAGGGTGTTGAATTTGTCTCATTCAGACATGGGCGCTATTTGCTTTTCCCCTTTTGTGGTTCATTGTATTACTTCTTTTCCTTTTCATATTATAACCTACAAGATAATCTCATATTTTTTGATGTTGAAGATGCAACCATGTGGTGAACTGGATATACAACAAAAGTGCAAATTGATATCTGAGCATTTTACAAAGGTTTCTACTTATTCTGAGTTTTCTTCAGTTTAGTTATTTCTGGTGATTGCGTTGAGCATACTTACGGTATTAGATCTACAGATCTCTTCATCTTTACTCGAGGATTCATTACAACAGCTCTGTGACAAAGGTCTTTTTCAGTAACTACTTTTAGCTTTTACTTATCTATAAGCTTCACTGTTTCCTATATCCTAGTGGAAGTTGGCAGCTTAATGGTTTGTTGTAAGTAACCACCACCAAAGTGGCCTAGTGGTAAAGGCACTTGATATCCTCACAAGAGGTCTAGGTTTCAAACCTCACTTGGTACACAATTTGGGGGTGGGTAGGGAAAGGGTCGGAAATGGTCACGGGTATACCCCGGTTGGGCCAAATACATGTGAGTCAAAGATTTGCCCTCCCCGGGTAACCTAAACAGGGAAAACCTCATCCGCTTACCCATTTTACGCGTTTACTGTATCCCATGTCCATTGGTAAAAGCTTCAAAATAATAATCTTCTTCTTGGTTAAAGACAATGCATTAGGCCAGGAAAATTTGTTTTCACGTGTTTAATGATTTCTCGAAGACCTTTAAAATAGTTGCAAAACAGACTTTTTCTAAAATAAGGAAATGCTGGTGGTCTTTCTTTTTCTCTTCGTATGCACCTTTATATCTTTCAGGTTTTAAATTTTTACTTTTATGTATTTGAAATTTTGGTGGCATTAGTTTTTATAGATAACAAATAGATATAAAAATAATTTTTAAACTTTTTGCAGATGATGTTTGCATTAAAGATTCTCTATCACGTCATTTTGATGACGACAGTAGAGTTGGATTATCGCCAATAGATTGTGAAGATTTGGCAATGGTTTCACTTGATTCAATGCAAAGAGCAAATTCTACCTTAGAAGATTTTGTAAGAATAACTCTATCACCTAGTCATTATGTATAATTCTTATTGCTATCTATTAAGGTTATGAACAGTCACCGTCATCAGTGAGTACTTATGTACAACGAGATTAGTTTTTATCAGAAATAATCTTTATAGTTCACATGTAATGTATTTCTTGCACTAAAGCTCCCTTGTTCTTGGAGAGTAATAGAGCTGATATATGACACTGATGACGGTTGTGTATAAGAAGTTTCTTGAAAGTATATTAGTCTTAGCAATAGGCATAATCTTGTGTTCCATGACCTTGAACTTTGCCATTTGAATTCCATTATCATCGGCGTCCGTTCCTTGGTCACTGATGACTCATGGACATTTGTCAAGCTGCCCATTGATAATACTTGATGACTAAAAATGCGCACTGAATCTATTTGCTTTTAGTTTGGTCAGAACTTTTTGGACAACATTGTTATCTACACCCCCTACCAGTCCGTCTATGGTGCCATTACACTTGTTACATGGTAAGTTATATAGGGAAAAATAAAATGGCTGATAAAGTTATCTCACAACTATATATATGTCAACTAGAAGAATGGGGTTGTAAAAGAAAACAAAAAGGATTGATGTCAATTTTGATCTAGAAACAGTACAAATCAACCATCATATTGTAATCTGAGCATCAAAGGAGCACAAATTCAGACTCGTATCAGTTGTCCAGGAAGGTTAAGACACAACGAGTCACTAAATTAGTCACAGTGTGCTGTGGTTTTAGGTTTCAGTATTGTTTCATAGAATAAAGTAGTGATAAATGGTTAGCGGCCATTCATAGATGGTATGCTGATACGAACCCAACCCATACTAGGTTGCATCAAGCCACAAGCTAGGTGCAGATTTCACTCCAAAAAGCTAGCTCAAAGGAGGAGGGGATGCTTAGACTTTATAAGCCACCAACCAATCCCATACTTGGCCGATGTGGGATTGTAACATATGCCTAGGGTGTTTGTTGAAAAGGCTACTGCTCTGTGGAAAGGTTTTTGCTACGTTTGTGCGGTGCTAGACTGCTAATGCTTGTTTCGGTAAAAGCATGATCATGTTGTCAGCAAAGGAGGACACCATAGCTTGTTCTGCTTCTCATTTTCTAAGATTTTGGAGTAATGGATCATCGCTCAGTCAGGCTTTCTTACAATGAAAGTATTGGTGCTAAAAACATAATATCATTATTGACTATGAAATCTTTTTTGTATTGATGACACTAACATGATAGATGATGATAAAGATTGAAGATAAATACTAAAGGTTTTGTTAACCCATACAACCATTCTAGCATGTACTCTTTATTAAACTGCTATTTCTATCGCCTTCCCTGCATCAATACTAAAGTATTCTGCAATCATCCCCCCTCCCTCTTGCTGTTGCAGTTGCATTTTCCCTTCCCAGTTCGTGTTGTTTCTGAGAGTACTTGTGCAATCAAGTGTACCATGATTTTCTTCATTATAGTGCTATGCTTCAACTTCAAGCTTTGTCTGATGTCTAGTCTATTATATTGACATTTGAATAAACAGTGCAGATCTTACTTCATGTTTCATGAAATGGATGCTAACAGTGCAGAATGTATATTCAAGTACTTACCACTGCTTTCCTTCACAGAGAGCTACATTTATCAGGTACCCTAAATCTAACTTTGCTCACAGATCTTATCTTAGTGTACATGCATCTCACTTGAATCGACCTAGCTCGGCCAATGCTCAAAGCTATTATTCTGTCTCTCGCACATGGTATAGTATTTGTGGAACTATAATGTCTGGTGTACACTATTGCTAAGAATTCAGCGGTTTTTATCATCTCAACTTAAGAATTTTAACACTTTGAATTCGTTCTGATCTTGTGCAGTTGGACACCATAAATGAGAAATTACTGCAGTTTCCATCTGGTGGAGTCTCAGATTTTGACAGCAGACCTGACCAGGTAAGACTAGAACCGCAAGTGAACAGAGAGCAATATCCATGAGCGTCTAGTTCATATCCTCTTATCTGCTCTAGAAATTTACAGGTGGTTAATAGGAGCTGGGTTCCAAGATGTGTTAAATCTTTCAAAACTGATGCATTCAGACCACTTGCTGTTGTTCTGGAGCGCTATGATATCTTTACAGATAGGTTCTACTCTCTTGCGTTTATCTCTACCCATTTCCATGGAAGGTATCATGGCATGCCTTTTATTTGTTGTCTTGTAAATTTTCAGGATAAGAGATGAGTTGAAATGTGGAGAAGAATACTGGACTCTAGAAAGAAAGTTATGCCGTGCATTAACAAGCAAACAAGAGGTATAAGACTTAATGATGATGGCTGTCTTCTCTTCCAAAAATTGCAATTCTGCCTTCTAGCTCATCATTGCTCACTAAATGATTGTTATGTTAATCAAGTAACCTGTTAAGATGACCTGATTCGGCCAAGATACATGGCACACGGGTCTTAATCTGAGTGTACCTTCTTGATAGCATGAAACTACACCAAGTGAGCCCCAATGTATTTTGATATCACACATCTAGTACTCAGTGAATTTGAGCAATTCAAGATTAATCTAGTGGCCATTGAACATCTAGGAATGTGCAGAAAGGCAGATATGAGGATTAGATATAGATCATAATGCGATTGGGATATGCTACTTGAAAGTTCATTTTATTTGAGCACCTAGCTTTTTTAACACAAACTTTGTAATACAGATTCAAGTAGAAGATGTTATGAAAGCAATTCATTTAAAGTCATTTGACTATCGGGTGCTGAATCTGCTCTTGTACCAGTTGAATGGCAGAAAGGTAAATAAATTGATTTTTTTTGTTACTATATTATTCTAAATATTTCATGTAATAAATGTATATGCATAGCCCAGGAAAAATTAGGTATCTGTTTTCCGTGCTCATTTGCATTATATTCTAAGCGTATGAAGCCAAAGGATTTGCTATCGGAAATTATACATTTCAAAAAGATGGTCACATACATCAGTTGCTTCACTCTTTTTCTTTTCACTTGAACATAGCTGAGCCTCATCTTTGTAGTTTAGCAGAAACTGTTCTTTCTAATTTCGGTTATTTTCTTTTCTTTGAAGCGGTGTGAAGATCAATGAAACACATATGGAATTCCTATCAGTATCAGAGTTCCTTGTGGAAGTTTCCGATGACTTGTTAGTACATTCCCTTAGTTAAAACTTTGTCTACTTGTACATTCACTTTAAAATACTGGATTTTTATTAGTTTACAGAATAAAATACCCAACATACTATATTTTTTATGAGCTGACAAATGATTCATTTGCATACAAAAACTCAAATCTGCGGCAAAGTTAATTGTTCATGTTCCAACTCTCACTTCTAGTAATATAAAAAAAGAGTATCATAAGACAAATGTACCTTATTGGCTATGAATCTTCTTAGGGTTCTGGTATCGGTTTGTCACTTTATTGCTGTCTTACTTTCAATTAAATTTTAACTATCTGTTACTGCACACGAGGGAAATACAAAAGAGTATCTTCAATCCTGTAATGTGATACCATGCCTGCTGTAGGTTTGACTATGAGGTGAGTCCATCTAATCCTAGGTTCTCGTTGTTCTCACCAAAAAGTTTATTCCACAAACCTTTAATCTGCTTATAAAGATGACTAATCTTTTTTGTAGGATGATGTGCTGGAAAACAATTTCAATATCCTGCGCATGTTCGTTAGAATGTATGGTGCTTCTGTAGCACCAACTATGCTTGTGAGTTGTCTATTTAATACTGTAAAAATGCTTCGTGGATGTTCTTGGCTTCTTGCACATCTTTAAATTCTTCAGCTGGTCCCTTTGTGCCTGCCATGTATTCTTTTTTAACTGTCTTATAGTAAAAGACAATGGCTTCAACTGGACTGTTTTCATCTGCAGAACTAACAACAAACTTAGCACTTACATAAATTGAACTCATTAAGTTGAAACATAACTACTTTAAAGGGGCTAAATTTGTCATTGCACTATCATCTTCATCTTCTTCTTCACCCAAACAATCAGCCCAAAGATCAGACGATCGTGATTCATAAGTAAATCACTTGAAACCAAAATATGATCTCAACAACTAAAATATCATCTATAACATAATTCAACTAAGCAGAATATTAAAAGAAATCCAAAGATTCTCACTCTTAAACTCAACACCACAAAACCTTCATGTTTTCATTTGATCCCCATGATAGGCTTACTGTATTATACTATCAACCCCCGAATGTAATTTACATGGATTCTTGCTCTTCAATGCTTGAAATAAATATGATAATATCACTGACATGCTTCTAGGTTAACTGTATTTGCACCGTTAGTCATTTTTTTACGTTTTCGTCCGTTTTTTTTACGTTTTCGTCCGCTTTTTTACGTTTTCGTCTGTTTTCTTATGTTTTTTTTCCCTTTTTTACGTTTCGTCCGCTTTTTTACGTTTTCATCTGTTTTCTTATGTTGTTATCCGTTTTCGCCTTTATTTTATTTTATTTTATTTATTTATTTTTTTTTGATTAGGTAAGTATAATAAAAGAAAACTTGACATTTGATAAAAATGTTTCTGTATTGATTTTAAATCACGTTTTTTTACCCCTTTCTGGTCTGAATCATCAAAAGTGTAAAACACGAAAGTTGTCCGGAATGATGTTTTACATCAAGATAGACGAGATTTTGTCCAGAAAATGCAAAACAAGGGCTGTTTACCACCAAAACTTAAGCCGTTTTTTACCAAATTCATAACTTATAAACTCTTGTAAATTTTGTACTTGTGTAAATCATCAAACTTATTTTAAAAAACGGACGAAAACGGATAAAAACGGATAAAAATGTATGAAAACGTGAAAAAAATTGACAAAACATGTAAAAACGGACAAAATCTCGTGAGTCTTGTTGTAAAACATCATTCCGGACAACTTTCGTGTTTTACACTTTTGATAATTCGGACCAGAAAGGGGTCAAAATCGTGATTTAAAATCGATACAGAAACATTTTTATCAAATGTCAAGTTTTCTTTTAGTATACTTACCTAATCACAAAAAAGGGCGAAAATATTAAAAAAAGGGCGAAAACAGATAAAAACATAAGAAAACAGACGAAAACGTAAAAAAACGGACGAAAACGTAAAAAAAGTGGACTAAAACGTAAAAAAGTAGATGAAAACGTAAAAAAATGGACGAAAACGTAAGAAAGCGGACGAAAGCGTAAAAAAAGGACGAAAACGTAAAAAACGGATGAAAATGTAAAAAAATGACTAACGGTGCAAATAAAGTTAACCTAGAGGACTAACGGTGTAAATGTTTTCTATCTTGTTAGGAGATAACGGAGAAATGAGTTGCACCGTTTGTCCTTATTTTAACGGAGGGATGTATATTGGTTCACTTTTACTAACGGAGGGATGTATTTGTTGCAACTTTTTCAAAAGGGATGTATGGTGCGAAATTGGGTAAACCACAGGGATGTATTTTGGAGTTTACTCTTTTTGTTTACATAAAACAAAATCGATATTGTGCTTACAATTACTCTATATTATTTGGTTTTGTTAATTGTGGGTGAATTGACTGTAATTTTATCTTCAGGAGAATGTATGCACCTGTTTAAGCTAACTTTCCGATTTCTCAGCTTAGGGGGCTAAGGTGCATGGGTTTTTTTTAACTAATAGATGAAAGCATTTATAGATAAAATCAGCAACCAAAACATCAAAGACATTATATGGACAAGACCCTGCCTAATTTGCAGATTTTTTCATATATCTTTGTTGAAACCTTCACCCGGATCCAAAACCCAGAATTAAATTTCCTATTTTTTAGAGTTTAGGCTTTTGTTGATTTTGGATTTTCACTTTATGTTTTGGCTAAATGAAAAGAATATAAACAAGATGAGGCAAAAATAAATAAAAATAAATAAATAAATAAAGAAAAGTAAATACATGTATTAGCACATGTCCAACTTAGTAAGCTTTATCTATGGAACTTTAGGTTTGGTGTTATTTATAGACGAAAAAGTAGTCATGTGGCTGAATATGCGGTTAGTTTTCTGGGTGTCAAAACTACTTTGTATCAATGTTACTGATGTCTCGGGTAGAAGATATAAGAATTTTGTTGAACAATGCTGCCTACCCTTGTAGCATTTCCTAAAGGCTATAAATCAGTTTTTCGACGCATTTAACCATATACTTCTTATCTTCATGTTGTAATCAATCAATATAGCCCGCCCTTTCTAATAAAAAGATAACTTCTAACTTTTTTTTTTTTTTTTTTTTTTTTATTTTTTTTTTTTTTTTTTTTTTTTTTTTTTTTTTTAAAAA
>LBNU01009123.1:13376-30766 GCA_014162995.1 Artemisia annua | reverse complement strand
TATATATATATATATATATATATATATATATATATATATATATATATATATATATATATATATATATATATATATATATATATATATATATATATATCGTGTTGTGTGTATCAGAAGACTGCATCGTCAATCCAAAAGAACTTTTCCCTCCAGTTCCTCAGCGAATCTACCTTGTCCGTATAGCACTGCAATGGCCCTGCGCGCTTGGAGAAGGTGACCCACCCATTTGACCACGTCGAATGATAAAACGCGCGGAACAAATTGACTGTGGGGTCAATCGCTAATAAGCGACAGTTCACTTCAAAGTTCGTTATTTTGGCAGCGCCAATACATTGAAGCTGGGAGATATGTAGGCGATAATAATTTAATATATCGCTCAAAAATATAGAAATGGGCACACGCTGATTCGCCCACTCGAAAAAGCGTGTGTATACCCCAACTTTCCCTACGGGGAAGTCCGCAATTGACACATCCGGATCCGGCACCACCGGGTGCCGTGTTAATGGAATATAATGGTCCGAGGTGAACTCACGGAGCTCCTCCTCGGACATATCGGATGGAAAATCATGCAATTGAAGAACCATTGCTGCAATAGCGCACGCGCTGTTACCTAAAAAGTGGTAGATTTTTTTTTGAAAGCTACTTGGAGGATTTAGCAATGGTGAAAGAGGCGTTTTTACTGTGATAATCACAGTGAAAATGAGGAGTGGATTTATATAGGGTTTCACTCACCACAGATGATGGACACGTGTAACCCACTCACCCAAATCGTGTGGCTGAGAACTCACATGGTACGACACCTATTTATGGTTTGGATATTAGATATCTCTTATTTATGGGATATATATCAAATAACCGATAAAGGCGGATACGCCGAAGAGTGAGGAACACGAAACCGATAAGGTTTCGTATGTATATAAATAGGGCATCACTGCTCTCATTAGGGGTACGATATCGCAACCCTAACTCTTCTATAAACCCTAAAACCGATTACTTACTCTCACGCCGGAGGATAATCGTGGGAGACAATCCCACGATAAGCCTAACGGTGTCTTTTTGTTTTCTTAGTACGCAGGTCTCAAGTATTACAACCGAATTGGTACTTAAGACAAGGAACGCCCAACTTTTGTATCAACACCTTTGATCCCTAAAATTCGTTTTTCTCGTCTACCCGACACCAACCAAAATTCCACAATCGAAATCTGTTTTCATTCAATGAAGTTTAGTTGTGCCTCGATATGCGAAGGTTTTTTGGTTTTCGTGCATCGGTTTTGGCCTTGGTGTTCGGTTTGCACAAATAGTAATAAGGATATGGTCTTTCTTTATTTCAAAGGTTGTGTGTTGCTGCGATTTTTTTTTTTTGTTCTTGTTCTTCTTTTTGTTTTTGGTTTTGTGTTTTTTAGTTGTTTGATGCGTGGTTTTGTGACCTACAACAGGTTTTACCTCTCGGAGGATTCAAGGGCTTACAACCCACCGGCGTGTCCTGGACCGATGTAGTATAGGATAGTGGTAAGTACGGGGGATTGAT
Organism: Artemisia annua; assembly: GCA_014162995.1. NCBI lineage: Eukaryota > Viridiplantae > Streptophyta > Magnoliopsida > Asterales > Asteraceae > Artemisia > Artemisia annua. Next base: position 29,238 of record LBNU01009123.1, on the reverse strand, counting down.
CATTCTCTCACAGGGAATAGTGTTCGTTAGGATAGAAGGACTACTCTAATAGGTCTAAAGGTGGAGGAAGATTCTTTTTGTATTTTTATATTTTATGGAAAGCAAGTAAAATCTCGGTTTTTGAAGAGTGGGCGGAATTAGTTGCTAGTTAACTAACCCAAGGTAACTACAATTGCAAATAAAATAAAATATCTATACTATTGTGGTTGTGAAAACTATATGGAGAAAAGTGTGTTTACTTAGATTTCATTACTCCCTAACTATCTTTTACCGGTTAATTGATATGTATGTTACTTGTGTGGATGAAGAGTGTATTCCTAGTAACTCATGGAGTGGCATACATATCTCTCCAATTCTATGAGCTCTTATCTCCTCCTATGCCATGCACTACATAACCATAGGGATTGTAAACAGTGGCTCATGCGTTAAATACTACCTTAATAGCCTAGTATGCCTTGGCTACATGTTTCCCAAGACGTTCAAGCAGGTTACCATATAAGGAGGTTAGCCAGTTTTCTTGAGCCTAACATTGATGGAACAATCATCCCAACAAACAACAACACATCAATCAACTAATAATTAATAGTTAGGTTTCATTAGATCTAAGCAAACACAAGGAGAATTTAGCCGAGCATGTTAATTGAAAGACAAGCAAAAGAGATAATTAACCAACACATAGACATATTGATTAAATTAAAGTGAGGACTTATCTTCAATTGAACATGAGGGTTCCAAGGGTTGGAAACCCTAAAAAATACAGAAAATTCGTCCTAGGGTTTGGTGCCAAAAGTTCCCCCCAAAGTTCCTCACAATTAATGAAAAATAGAAAACTATATATAGATTTTACACTCTGACGGCGTCAGGTTATATAGTCTGACGCCGTCAGCCCGCCGCCATTAGGTTTCTCGGATGGCCTAGATCCACTTCTAACGCCGTCACCTACAAAACTCTTCTGGGCCGTCACTCTTTAACTTATAACCTGACGACCTACACCATGCAACACCTGACGGCGTAAAGTGTAAATCTCCAAATTCTTTCTGGCCCGTCATTTGTAAAATGGTTTCCACTCCTTTGTCAACGTTTGCTGACGGCGTCACCTTGTGACTCTGACGCCGTCAGGTAGTAATTCCAGATTCTTTTGAGACTTTGTCGTTTTCTTCACTTTTATGCTCCAAAAACGTCCAAATATGCATGTTTTCCAGAATTCCTCTCAAAAGTACCTAAAATGACAAAAGGAACGATTTAGGGCATTATTTGATCACATTTACACGAATTAAGGCTTAAATGACCCCTTAAAAGCGTAACACTTTTCGTCTCATCATTTTTATTTCCCTTTTTTATGAAAAAGTGAAAGAGAGATTTTGTTTGTTTCATTGTTGAAAAATAAATAAATAAATAAAGAAGTTATAGTTGTTTATTGTTTGTTTGTTAGTTGATTTTTCATACGGCTTTGTTATTAGTCACTAAAGTTGACAGTTGGTACCAGTCCCTATAATCGACCGTTGGTACGGTTTTATTATTAGTCGACTTAGCTAACCGTTGGTACCAGTCTACTGAAGTCGACCGTTGGTATGGTTTTGTTACGAGTCGATTAAAGTTATGTTTTTATTATGTTAATGTTTTGGCATTTCTAAAAGAATTATGTTAATGTTTTGTCTTTTTTATTTTCTAGTTTACTACACCAGATCGAGCTTTCGCAATTTCGCCGCTCAAACTACGGGGGATTATTAGATGGATAAGTTAGTTTGCCCAAGCCCGACTTGTGGGTTGGGTCCATTAGGGTTTATGTATGTTGCTTTGTACTATATTTATAGTGATCAATAATAAAGTATAACCTACGGGGTTTATTCATTGTCTAACAGTTATTTGGGTAAACACATGAAACATGTCTCTGTGTGTGTGTGGGGCGAAATTGCGAAAGCTCGATCTGGTGTAGTAAACTAGAAAATAAAAAAGACAAAACATTAACATAATTCTTTTAGAAATGCCAAAACATTAACATAATAAAAACATAACTTTAATCGACTCGTAACAAANATAATGAATCTGATTCATTATTTGGAATTCCTTAGAACCTAAACTCAAAGCAAAAAATCTCTCCTCCCTATTTAACCTTACCAGCCGAACATAACCCTAAGCCTTTAGGGTTTCGACCAAAGATCAAACTAACAAGAAACCATAGCTTTCGTTGTTTAAATCTTGAACTTGCACTAGCATTCAAGCATTCAAGCATTCTACTGTGATGTGTTGTGTATGCAACCATAAAGGAAACTTACTTTAGTTGCTTAAGGGTTTTCGTGAGACTCAAGAACAAGATCAAGATCCATTCGTTGTTCATGCGAGCAAAACTAAGAGGTTAGTAAACATGTGTGTTTAATTATGTGTTAATTCGTGTACATCAAACGAATCCCTTTTGGGAAGATCTTTCCACTGCGTTACTCATTTTATAATAGTTATATAGTTGTCAAATCCCAACAGTGGCATGTCGTTCCCAAATACGACTTGTCTACCATCATACTCCTTGCATGAAGTAAACAATTTCCTATTCCCATCATGTGTTGTTAAGTGCAACCACTATCCACTATCCACTTTTCTGGTTGTAGATCACATTTGAGGCAAACCTACAACCAAAGATGCAAGTCAAGCTTTTGGTAACCATTGTTTCTTGAGTCCATCACGGTTAGCATGAAACACTCCCAAGTTGAACATCCTTGGGTATTGAAGCAAGAAACTTAGTGTCTCAAGACCATAACTTGAAAACATAGATCAAGGGTTGTTTGAAAAGTTGTTTTGATTTTGAAATCTTGATCCAAAGTTATGATGGTTGTGAGGTCTAAAAAATCTTTGGTTAGGGTAGGAGTTGTCTCTCCTTTGGTATGTGTTATGTCTAGGATATGATGACCTTCGGTTGTTGTAAAAACTTCTTCTTGGTTTAGGTTGGTTGTGTCTAAAAGAAGGTCTCACGTTTGGGGTACGTAAAATAGGTCTAGGGTTAACTCGAGTTGGTGTGTAACCAAGTCCATTACGTGAAACCAGTTTGTAAACTTGTTTTGTGGTTTCATTTGTTGTAATGGGTGTTAGTTACCTTGAGTTTTTGTAAAAAGAGTATGAGAAACATCGGGTTTTATTTGATCATTAGAAAAATTGACAAACCCATTATTGCTCCTGGTGCGCTGGCCTGTTCGTGGCGCGTAGGCAGCATGTCAGGCTCGTTAAATTTTGGGTTCCCGTTTCACTTCGTTCTACAAAAACTATTGGTTTACTTAGACTCTCTGAAGTGTTTTTATTGATTTTTGAAAATCCGAGATCTTGCTCATCTTGGGACAATTTTTGTTGAGTTAAAAAATCATCTAAAACATTATTACTCTTTTTGAACTTAGCGAAACTTAATGACTCTTTTTGACGTTCGGATACTTTTTCATTCAAAGAGTTTGCTTGAAGTGTGAGTGCCTCACATCTAGTACATGGTATAAACGCCTTTTTGTAATGAATGAGTTTTTTTGCTTCACGTTCGAGCTCATAAATCTTTTCATTAAGTTTAGTTTGTTCTAGTTCAAGAGAGCGTTTTTCTTTAAGAACACTTTCAAAAGTTTTAGTAAAATCTTTATTACATTCCAAGAGTTCCTCATTCTCTTTTTCCAAGTCATAATTATTTAAATTATTATTTGAAATAGAAGAGTTCGGAGGAGTTCCAATCGCCATAAGACACCTAACCTCGTTGTCCGGTTGATCGCCATCTTCACTATCGCTCCAAGCTCTACCAACGAACGCGTTGTTGTCTTTTGGATTCATAAAATCATTTATGAAGTGATTCTTGTCATCGCAATTGTAACAACCCCGTTTGTGCCTTGCCCTTTCAACACCCCAATTCTCATAACCACGACCTCTTCCAACCTTATTTCTACTATCCCTATCACCACGGTCACCAAACCGATTACCACTCCTAAAGTTACCACCTCTTCTCAAGAACTTTCTAAAGTTCTTTGCCAATTAGGTTGATCCCTTCATCATTGTCCTTGTTTTCATCACTTCTATCTTGACTTTTACCATCATCACGAGTTTGATCCCTAGTAACGTTAGCTTTTAGAGCTAATGACTTTATCTTTTCATTTTTATCTTTAGAAACGACCTTATCGTTCTCTAAAACCATTTCATACACCTTAAGGTTGCCGATTAGCTCGTCAATAAGAAGGTATGCCAAATACTTGGTTTCTCAATCGTCGTCACCTTCAGCCGCTAGTTTATCAGAAGAGCTCGAAGAAACTTCCTCACATGGTTCTTGTTACTATAGCTTTGATCTAAAGATTTTAAGCTAGTAACAATAGCATTGAACCGTGTGTAACCACTATCGATGGTTTCTTCATCCGAGATCGTAAACTTTTCAAATTGTTGAATGAGTAAGTCGATCTTACAATCCTTCACTTGTGAGTTCCCTTGATGAGTGATAATAAGTGTAAGCCAAACCTTTTTTGCGGTTTTACACATAAAAACCCTTTCGAATTCTTTATGTGGTAAGGCGTTGTAAATCGTCAGCTTTGCTTCATTATTTTTGCAAAGTTTTTTCTTCTCATCATACTTCATCTCCAAAAAAATGAATTAGAGACCCACAAAAATAAATCATGGACTTACAAAATAACTCAGGAACCACAATTTGTAGCACAAATTGAGGGAGTTGGCTACAATCACATTATTGCTAATATATTCTTATATCCTAAATATTAGGATACAATTTATTTGGGCCTAGCTTCTATTTTGTTATACTTACAAATGATAGAGGGTGCGTTTAGTATACGTTAATGGGAATCAAACAATGACTTTCATAGTGATTTCAATTGTTTGGTTGAATATTTAGCAATCAATCAATAATAGCATACCCATAGAATCATAGTAGTGGGGTGAGGTAGCTTTTTGATGCTTATTCCAGTGGGCCGCACTTCTTTGTATCTCCATCACATTTTTTTCTTACATGAGCGTTTAAATAGACCCAATGTGATACTGATACCCGATACATAAACTTTTATACCAAACAACAATAATGAAATTAATATCCCCAATCCCATACACCCTTTAATGAAAAACATACCTTTAGTGATTCCGGATAGCGTACCAAACGCACCCTTAGTCTAATCTGGATTTTGGTATATTATTTGGACAATGGTTATTATGTCTTATTAAAGAAATAAGCAGCTCGGAAACTCATCTAAATCTTAAATCCAATTTAATAGGACAAATTTGGCATCGAACAAATCAAAAAGTACTTTAGTTTTTAATGTAATGTTTTTTATTTTATTTAAATTATTGTAGTGTTTTTTAAATTATGAATGAAATTTTAATTTTAAAGTAAAAATGTTATTGTCGCCATTGCGATTATCATTACTTGTTAATGGTTGGTATGTAGTTTTGAAGCGAGAAATTTGAGTTGACATTGATGTTGCTGGGTGACGACTGTGTTAAAACGTTGGGATATTTGGAGGGGCGTCTGGATGGCTAATGATTGAACACGTGGGCGGCTGGGAATAAAGGGTGAGAAGCAACAGTTGGCTTATTGCTTGATATGCGACGTTGGGAAATTAATATGATGAAATGGAATGACACATGGTGTGCCCCGCTGGAAATATTACACTTTTAATTGCATTTGGTTGTATGGACCATTTTTTTAAAGAAAGAAACTATTAACTTGAAAGTGGAACAAAAAAAATAAATTTTAATAAGTTAAAAGTATTAAACTGACAAAAAATACGGAATAAAATTTATAAAAACTGTATTGTACTGTAAATAATAGTGGGCTAGAGGTGGAAGATGTAAAAAGATACATTTGAGATGAGTGGAGGGTGTTAATAGTAGCACCCTTGTTAGTATCCTCAATTGGAATGAGTCTATGGATTTCATTTTGATTCAAAACGTTTGTTTAGTGGGTCCGAGAATGAAATGGGTACATCATAGCAATAAATTCATTACATACCAATTTGGTGTCTATAAAATCCATTCCAGTGGGTTCCTTTTGTTTCTACTACAAAACTCAAATATATATACATTTTTCCATACCATATTTTGTCATCAAAACATAAACAACCGTAATGATATACTTTTTCATATCCACTTTCATTCTACCCCATACCAAATGTGACGGGTTGTATGTTGATGTTGGCCTTATTTTTAACAATTTGGTGCACGTGGAGTGACAACAAAAATCTTCATTTTCTGTATTTATCATTTCTTTTATCTTTGTATTTATGATGATAAATGTGACGGGTTGTATGTTGATGTTGGCCTTACGCCCTTAAGCAAGGGTTGTGTTATTAATACCCATCATGGCTCATATATTTTGTACTTTCAAAAATATTCATCTCTTTTTAACATTTTATTTACCGTACGACATATTTTTTTTATCAGTTTATGCTTTATATTTTTTGTCAGTTTAAGACTTTGAACTTATTAAATTTTACATTTTTTGTTCCACATTTTCTGTTTAAAAGCTTATAATATAAACAAAATTATTATTATAAAACGTAAACTAAAATAAAATAAACATCAAAAAATATGAGGTATATTACTTTTAAAAATGAAGTGTTTTCTTAATAACCAAACCCTTATGCAAACTCTAAAATATTCACTTTATATTTCTATCTTCTAATTAATTTTTCATAAATCTTCAATATTCATTACTTCTGCTCCTCATTTCCTCCATCATTTCTCAAATGGTACCTTAACAATAAAATAAAAAAAATATACGTAATAATTGCAATTGAAAAATTAAAATTGTTATTTATTTGAGAATAAATTGGGGTATTTTTGGTATAAAAATATGAATTGTGACCCGACCATCTTTGCTAACACCTCATAGATGTTTGTATTGAAATAACATCCATATAACTCCTAATATAAATAAAAACTTAATTTTTGTTCGTTAATTAACAAAAATGAATGATGTTTCTGTTAAATTTAACTCCTTTAGTTTTTCCATAAAGGATTACCAGAAGTGCCAGAATCTTTTCCGTTGTGATAACAACGGTGACCTTTATTCTGCTATCCACCAACCATCTTCCTCTCCATTTTCAGTGTTGTCTTTTAGTCATTCTACGTGGCTCAAACGCTTCGGACATCCCGGTGACAATGTGCTTTATAATTTAGTGTCGCTTCATTTAATTAATTGTAATAGGTCTAAAGAGTCGAACTTCTGTCATGCTTGTCAGTTACGGAAATATGTTAAGCTCTGTTTTTGTCCACTAGTCCAAGTGTTAGTGAAATTAAATATTATGCTATTTTCTTAGATTATTTTTCTTATTATCTTTATCATAAATATGACTTATTTGCTAAGTTTGTGAATTTCGTGCATTTGTGAATAAGCAATTTAATGTTGATATTGAGTCCTTGTAGTGTGACCACAGGGGTGAATTTGATAATACTCGTTTTCATACCCTTTTTCAACAACATGGCATATAATTTCCGTTAATAATGTCCTAAGACATCCCAACAAAACGGGAAATTGGAACGTATGATCCGTACTATTAATAACCTTGTATGCAACTTGCTTTTTCAATCCCATATGCCTCCTATTTATTAGGTCGAAGCACTTCATATGGCTACATACCTTTTAAATATCTTACCCTCTACGACTATTAAGAATGAAATTTCTTTCACCAATCTATACATAAAAAAACCCACTTATCATGATCTTTGTGATTTGGGTGTCTTTGCTACCCCCATTTACATGTTGACCACAAGTTACAACTTCAGTCCAAACCTTTATTTTTCTTGGATACCCATCTCATCATTGTTGATACCGATGCCTTGACTAATTATCCACCAACACAATCATCATTTCCCGTTATGTAACATTTAATGAAGATGTTTTTCCTTTTGGATCCATGGCCCGCACTCAACCACCTAAATATGATTTTTTTTACTTAACAATTTATTGCCTACACCAAATTTAACTCCTACTAAACCACCTCAACCACCTCATGTTACAACATCACCTTGATCTCCTACTGGACCGACTCCTAGCCTCACCTCTTTGGCCCAAACAACTCCACTCACCACACCACCTTCCACTCCACAGTGAGCCCAACACTCCACACCAAACACATGTCCAACTTCCATCTCCGGCCTAAACACTTAGCCCACCATCATTCCAACACCCCACTCCTCACACGCATGACCAATCTGCCCACCTTCATAGCTTCTCGGCCCAATAACCTAATCCACCCATTAATCCTATTGTCCAAATATCCGCACCCACTCTCGATACTATAACTATATCTAATACTCAACCGATGGTAACTCGTGCAAAGGACGATATCTCTAAACCCATTGATTGGTTGAGTCTTCACACTACCACTACCTCACCCCTTCCTCGGTCTCATGTCCATGCCTCTCGTGATCCAAATTAGCAGAAGGCTACCTTAGATGAATATAATGCTTTAATCACTAAACGTAAGTGGGTGCTTATGCCTCACCCTGCTAACGTTAATATTGTGAGATCTATGTGGCTTTTCAGGCATAACATCATGCAGATGGATCTCTTAGTCGCTATAAGGCTCGCCTAGTGGGAATGGTCGCAGTTAGCAGCAGGGCATTGATTGTGACGAGACTTTTATTCTGATTGTTAAATCGGCCACGTAGTATTTTGAGTATTTTTGTGTCTCGCGGCTGGTCTATTCATCACTTATGTTGAGGCAACATTATCGAGATCTCCTTATGTTTTAATGATGACAAATAAACCTTTGAAACACATAAAATAACAAACGTTAGCCAAAGTTTTCCCAAACACAATGTCTGCTCCTGGCGCGCTGCTCGCGCGTTGAAGCGTGGGCGACGCGCCATGCTACTAATGTTGTCGGGACGAACTTTGAAAGTCAGCTTTCCCCTTACTCGACAAATGTAGATCTTTCAATTCAGGTATGAATATGGTATGTGCTCAATTGAGAACACTCGAAAGGAGTTTTAGGATTAGAGAGATCCAACTTTTAAAATACTAGTTTTCGGGAAAACGCTAACTCATGTTTTCTAGCTCTCGCCTCTAGCTAAGGCTTTTTTAAACCTAGGGAGCTTATATATTTCACGTAATATCAAGTGAAAGCATTCATATGCTCATAGCCCGTGCTTACATCTTCTCTAATCACATAATGGATTTACTCTCAATTGGTCAAACTAAGTCAAAGGTCACTATGCATAAACGCATCCTTTCCCTTATGGGATATGCTTTACGATGATGCAAAGCACTTAACTTGTTTGTATCAAGGTGTTAGTTGAGTACGTCGAGTCGTGTAAAGTCACGAGTTTTATGAGATTATGGATTCTTGACATTGAGTTACTTGGGATTATAAGTAACCTTTGATTTCTTAACTCATAATCATAATTGTCTAAATCTTTTCTTTCTTAATGACAATTTGATTATCTCTTAATCTATTTCTTAATTATATTTCACATAAAACAAAACCTCCAACCCTTCCAAATTCTCCTAAATCTTATCCCCAACATTCTCTAATATTCGCTTTCATCTCTTACACCTTTTGTACTTTTGTCTCCCACACAATATTCCTCTTCACAATAATCCCATCCACTTTACACTTTTCACACATACACTCTTATACACACACATACACACACTCTTGGATTCAAAATACACACACTTCACTCACATACTCCTCTTTACACACACAAGACTCCCCATCAACTCATTCTTACTTATTCCTTACATACATCCCAACCTCCTAACATATTCCTAACACCTCTACATACATCATATCCATCCAATTCACTCCCTCACATCCCCAACAACTTTATTTTCAAAATACACACACTACTCTCACAACCATCTCATTCTATACACACACAAGGCTCCCCATCACATCCCACTCTTACTTATTCCTTACACACATCCATCCTTCCATCTTATAATCCGTTACACACTTACACACTCTTCATCCTAACCATCCATTTCTCTAAAACACATCTCAACCATTCACTCACCCTTTCTCTCCAAGGATGGAATATTCCCTTGGATATACCCTTTAACCCAACCGTGGTTTACTCTCTAACCTAACCATGGTTTATTCTTTACACACCTCTTTCTAACCCAAACTTGGTTACTCCTAACTTAACCATGGTTCATTCTTAACCCAACCTCACTCACTCTTCCCTGTAGAGGAATATCCCATAGCATATCTTCTCTCTTTTATGCCATGTGAGGAATACCTATTCTACCCCTACCCAGTTATCCTTTCTACCTTTCTATCCTTGATAATTGGTTTCTCATAAACACTTCACAAAATATTTTCCAAATTGGCTATTTGAGTTGGCAAATCATAGATTGATTAATGTTAAGGTTTAAATGTGTGAAGTACAATTGGGGGTTTAGCAAGGTTAGGTATTTATGAGGCCAAACACCCAAATTAAGAAAATGCATCAGAGTTCCTGGCGCGCTGCCCGCGCATTGACGCGTGGGCGACTCGCCAGCCTCGTATTTCTCACCCCTTGCCATTATTCTTTCTCTCTAATCCTTTAATTTTATCTTGTGTTCTTCATCTTTGTAAGTAATTCTAATACCTAAAAACGTATGGTTTTGTGTATAATGGATCGAATAGAAGAAGAAATCTAGAGAGAAGTTAGAGAGAGAGAGAGAGTAGGAGTGTTGGGAGCCTTTGAGAGAAACATGAAATGTATTAGCTTGCAAATGAAGGTCCAACCCTCTCCCTTGGGTGGGAGAAGGTATTTATACAAACATAGTAGTGCCCCATGAAACGGGCTGTGGAGTGAGCTGACAGTGGGTAAAGACCCGACCCATGTCACGAATACTAATTACGAATATATTAACTACTACTATACTATTAGGATAGATACTACGAGCTACTTAATGCTAAACAATACTCGAGGTGAACGAGTCTTTTCATATGAATAATCGTATTCCTAACAATCTCCCCCTAAGGGAGGTCACCCCAGAAATTATAATTTGAATTCTAGCATCTTAATCTTTGAAGTTGACTTCGTAGCTCGTAGGACTTGATTCTTCATTGTCATAAAACTTTTGTGCCTTTAGTAGTGGACATTTGATGACCGTTATTAAGTTATGGATGATCTTTGAGTATTCTTGAGGTTCATCATCCAATGTGTGTCTCCAGATCATCTTTCATCAGCATCGTCTCCATGTGATTCGGTGATCTTTGTAGCGCCATTCTCACACTTTTCTTCATCATGATTGTCAGCGTCAGAGTAGCGGAAGCATTGTTGAAGGCTTATTAATTATCATGATTTCATTGAGTATGTTGATGAAGTGTGAGCATGCGCTGATGGATCAGCATCTTTTCTGCAATCAGCATCAATCGCCAAATATTCCTGCATAAGACAGTTAGCAATAAAACGTCCGGTACTTACAGGTTCGGACTTAGAGATTGTTAACAACATATTGTGAAAACTTTCTCTAAACTTTACCAAGGCCGTTCCTAAATCGGATACCCTCGAAAGGGCTTACAGGATCTACCGAAGTAGATCAACGATTAGGTGAGTCGCTGGAGATCACTCCACGACTGTAGACCGTTTTGAAACCGCCACAATCACTAAGCATAATTCACAAGGAATTACCGAAGTGACCTGCTTTCAGGGCTGTTTGATGTTAACCCTGGCAGGAATTTCCATTCAATCACTGAGAGTCACATTTTGTATCTTCCCTCATAAATGTTATGGCAGATTGCTAAGATCTACGTAGGACTCATAAATTTACCACTGGTGTCTTTAATGTATAGCAACCAGGGTAGAAGTAGCACGTGTTCCTATGAGATCTTTTGATGCATCTCGTGGCTTTAGACTCGATAAGTGCATAATTTGGTCGTCGGAGACTGGAGCGATGTCTCTTGTTTCAATATCAACATGGATCGTAATGAGCGGTTGATAGATTATGCAGGGTTCCCCGTTAGAATGAAACAAGCTCTTTTGAGAGAACTTGAGTGGCTTAGAAGGTTAAGTGCAGTGTGTCACTAGGTCCATGACGTCTTGTCTTCAATACTGGTGTTGCCTTAGCAACAACCAGTAGCATATGAATTGAACCCGATTTCTGACCTAAGGTTAAATAATGGGAGGGATATTTCTTTTCACCCTTTCTTATTTGATTTGTTTTTAATTCTTCAACCCCTTCTTTCTCCTTTCTCATATTACTCCTTTTTTCATAATCATACCTAAGGACTTTCTAATACGAACTATTCGGTATTGTCCTTTGGTAGATCCCTCCGGCTCTGGCGGATCATAGGACGGTTTTCCTAACCTTAGCCACCTTATAACTTCATGACTATCCTACGTTGCCGTTAACCAAATATTTGAAAAATCACTCAAAGTGTTTATGATTTAAGAAACACATTTTGTTACCACTTTGAGAGTTTTATATTTTCCAAATTCTCCCCCTTAACATGCGCTCATATGTTATATTTTAAAATTACATGATGGGTAGAGTTCGCACTTTTGAGTTGATCCACCTTAAGTGAAGAAGACCCATTCGATACACGTTTACATCACTAGTTAGACTAGCTTGAAATTATTACCCATCCTGATCAAGTTCACAAAAGGTTTCTCGAAACTGTACAATCTACTCAGACAAGTCCTTTCAATTCATGACAATTTTCGTCAATTCATTGGTTAGGTCCGAGTCACGCTCAAATGAGATGCCAAATCCTTTTTGTCACCACTAGCCATTTTGCTCCCCCTTAATATGTGCATTGATATATGAAAAAGTTTGGCACATATGGAAGAGCATATGTTTAAGTCCAAAAAGCATTCACATTTTTTATCAGATTTTCACATTTAAATCACATTCTCTCCCCCGATCAAATTTAAGATTTTATGATCCCAATTTATTTAAAATACGTTTAGAAAATATGGGAGAAAAATGTGGTCAGGTTTAATATGTACTGATTTTGAAACGAACTGATTATCCGAACACAACTGATGGTGCACAAAGTTTTGAAAGGTGCAGAAATTTTGAGCAAGTACTCCACCCTCAATTAATGACCCGTTTTTTATTTAAAGAGTTGTAGCCATTACATTGAGCTTCAAGTATTTGTGAAAATTTAAGTCCAATTGCCACCTTGTGAACCGCAAAGTCTCTCTTGAAGAATCATAGATGACAGAGACTTTGTGATGTAAAGAAGAATTCTCTTCTTATACCAGAAATAATGCACTGAAACGTACATTATTTCGAATCAACACGGATATGAAGTAATCCGTGCCCGGGTGAACTTCACCCAGTGAGAGGAACAACCGTCTTTTTTGCGACATGCTTTCCCCATATATAAGAACGAGTTGCTATCTGCAGTAATAGCAAGCCATTTTGACATGTTTTAATCACTAATTATAACTTCTGCTCGAGCTTCATTTAAAGTCCCGTGCCATTATTGAATGACATTTTAGGACCGTAAATGTTATCGATAAACAGAATACATCCCTAAGGAAGAACTATTTTTGGTATTTTTGGGTTTTTCTGATTTTTATGGTTTTTATAGGTTTTATATTTTTCTATTTTCTTTTTGGTTTTAAACTATATACAAGGATATGTGAAGTGAATCCATTACTCCTCATTCTCTTCGTGAAGACTTTTGAGTGTCTCTGGTGTAAGGCTCTTCATTCCAAGGCGCGGGAGAATAAATTGAAATCTTTCTCTTGGAAGTGCCTTAGTAAAAATATCAGCCAGCTGAAACTCTGTCCTCACGAAGTAAAGTTCCACAACCCCTTTCTCAACTTGTTCCTGAATGAAGTGATGTCGAATATCAATGTGCTTTGATCTAGAGTGTTGGAGGTTGTTGCAGCAAAGAGCAATTGCACTTTTGTTGTCACAGTACATCAGAATCTTGTTATAGGCAAATCCATAGTCCGATAGTTGAGATCTCATCCACAAGATTTCAGCACAACATGAAGACATGGCAATGTATTCAGCTTCGGTGGAGGATATTGATGTGCTCATTTGCCGTTTAGAAGACCAGCTGACAAGTTTGCCTCCAAGAAATTGAGCACCTCCTGCTGTACTTCGACGAGTTTCTTGACACCCAGCATTGTCGGCATCTGAGTAGGCTGTCAGAGCCATAGCAGTGTCCTTAGGGTACCAGAGACCCATGTGAATGGTCCCTTAAAGATACTGATGAGACGAAAAGTGTACCCGTTTTAGGGGGTCATTTAAGCCCTAATTCGAGTAAATGTGATCAAATAATGCCCTAAATCATTCCTTTTTTCATTTTAGGTACTTTTGAGAAGAATTCTGGAAAACATGCATATTTGGACGTTTTTGGAGAATAAAAGTGAAGAAAACGACAAAGTCTCAAAAGAAGCTGGATTTCCTACCTGACGGCGTCAAAGTCACAAGGTGACACTGTCAGCCAACATTGACAAAGGAGTAAAATCAGATTACACTAGACGCCCTATAAAGAAAACAAGATGTTTACACCTGACCGCATCAGGTGTAAAATGGAGTAGGCCGTCAGGTGTAATGCTAAAGAGTGATGGCCAAGAGTGCATTAAAGGGTGACGGCGTCAGAAGTAGATCTAGGCCATCCGAGAACCCTAGTGGCGGAGAGCTGACGGCGTCAGACCCTATAACCCGACGCCGTAAGAATGTATTTTCTATATATACTTTTCTATTTTTCCTTCATTAGTGTGGAACTTTTGGTGCAACTTAGGGCAAAACCCTAAAGACGATTTTAGCTGTAATTTTAAGGGTTTTCCACCCTTGAAACCTCCATGTTCAATTAAAGATAAGTCCTCACTTAAATTAATCAATATGTCTATGTGTTGGTTAATCATATCTTATGCTTGTCTTTCAATTAACATGCTAGGCTAGATTCTTCTTGTGTTTGCTTAGATCTAATGAAACCTAACTATTAATTATTGGTTGATTGGTGTGTTATTACTTGTTTGGGTGAATGTTTCATCAATGTTAGGCTTAAGAAAACTGGCGATACTCCTATATGGTAATACGATTGAACGTCTTAAGAAACATGTAACCAAGGCATACTAGGTTATTAAGGTAGTATTTAACGCATGAGCCACTGTTTACAATCCCTATGATTATGTGTACGCATGGTTGTAGGAGGAGATAAGAGCTCATAGAATTGGGGAGATATGTATGCCACTCCATGAATTGTTAAGGAATACACCCGTCATCCACGCAATTAATACACACACCAATTAACCGGTAAAAGATAGTTAGGGAGTAAGGAAATCTAAGTAAACACATTTGTCTCCATATAAGTGTTCACAACCATAATAGTTTAGTTATTTTATTTTTATTGCAATTGTAGTTTTTGGGTTAGTTGACTAGCAACTAATTCCGCCCGCTCCTTCAAAAACCGAGATTTTACTTGCTTTCTAAAAAATATAAAAATACAAAAAAAAAAATAATCTTCCTTCACTCTTAGACCTATTAGAGTAGTTTTTCTAACCTAACGAACACTATTCCCTGTGAGAGAACGATCAATCCCCCGTACTTACCACTACACTATACTACACTGACCAGGTACACTGCCTGGTGGGATTGCAAGCTTCTCGAGATCCCTCGAGAGGTAAAGCCTGTTGCGTGGTCGCAATCCCACGTCATCAAGTTTTTGGCGCCGCTGCCGGGGAATAGTTATTGTTTAGGTAGAATTTTTATTTTATTAGGTCTACTCATTAGATTCCTATCTAGTGAGATTTTTATTTTCTTTTTAGTAGCTTTCTTGTAGTCTATCTTTTTCTTTGTGCTCTTTGTTTGTAAATCCATTTTCATTTGTCACTATGGCGGATGAAATTCCATTTAGATCATTGACAATGGAGGAACAAGTATATTTCACCAATAGATTTGCTTCTTATCATTCCAATGAATTTTTGTGTGATCTTAGTGATATCC
>LBNU01009123.1:0-13253 GCA_014162995.1 Artemisia annua | reverse complement strand
GGGAATAGTTATTGTTTAGGTAGAATTTTTATTTTATTAGGTCTACTCATTAGATTCCTATCTAGTGAGATTTTTATTTTCTTTTTAGTAGCTTTCTTGTAGTCTATCTTTTTCTTTGTGCTCTTTGTTTGTAAATCCATTTTCATTTGTCACTATGGCGGATGAAATTCCATTTAGATCATTGACAATGGAGGAACAAGTATATTTCACCAATAGATTTGCTTCTTATCATTCAAATGAATTTTTGTGTGATCTTAGTGATATCCAAGAGGAATTGGGGGTTAAGTTAGATGGGTTTGATGAATTCTATGCATGTGTAATTTCTATTAGACGATCATTTTAAGGATCAATTCCTTTTTGTGAGACCCTTTGGAAAAATTTTGAGGAAAGCTTCCTAACCGTGAACCATAAGTTGAATGAATTGATGGTTTTGTATGAGGATATAGATGATCTAGACACGAGGAAGGATGAGGTAAATAATACAAGCCCACTAAACACCCCACAAGTCCTACCATCATTTGAGGCACACACACCGCCCGTGACTTACTTGGAAGGAGTAGAAGAGACTTTAGGAACCCCAATAGAGGTAGAGCCCTTGAACAAAACACAACTAGAGGATATAGGTTTGAATGCTTTTAGTGATCACAACCTTACTCTTAGTTCTATGGAAGTTCCTAGTTTTGATGAATCGGAGCCCCAACCAAAACCGTTACCTAATCTTCCATCCTTGGATGAAAATTTAGGAATTAATAGGTCCCGATCCACCCATCAAACCATATAGTCCGGGTAGTTTTACGTTAGAGGTAGTAGACTCTAAGCCTTGTAGAGAGGAAACTAACATAGGAGTGAACCATGATCTTACATGCTTACATAACCCACTCATGATAGATCACAAGAAACATTATAGGTTTAAACCAGGTTTATTAGATCAAGATGGATTCCCAACTAGGAGCCTTTCGAAGCTGATTGAAGATGATCCCTTTCTAGGAGAAAACTTTGATTTACCCATTGACCGAATTAAATTAGGTAAGGTTATGATGATAGGATCCCACATCTTTGAGCATATAATTCATCCACCACTCTTCCCTCACGTGGTATACTTCCACCGAAAGGGTGTGTATCGCTACTTCCACCCGCACTTAATCCAAAGTGTAGGGAAATCCTCCCCTATTTTCGTTAAATAAGGGTAGAGTCAGGCTCGTGACTCGAACAAAAACAAGCGCTTATTGGGAGGCAACCCAAGCTTTATTTGTTTTGTGTGTTTGTTTGTTTGATTTTATTTGTTTCCGTATGCAGGTTATTTTTCTTGTTATTGATTCATGCTTCAATCTAACTTGTGAAAATGCTTTATTTTGTTTTTAACTTCGTCTTAACTACATATAAAGGTATTTTGCAAAAGCTAAGTGTAAGGGAAATCTAAATCGGTTTATAAGAATGAATGAACATGAATCATAACACGTATGCAGGTTATTTTTCTTGTTATTGATTCATGCTTCAATCTAACTTGTGAAAATGCTTTATTTTGTTTTTAACTTCGTCTTAACTACATATAAAGGTATTTTGCAAAAGCTAAGTGTAAGGGAAATCTAAATCGGTTTATAAGAATGAATGAACATGAATCATAACAATGTAAATTAACATACATATTAGTATTTGTTTGAGTCAAATGCTTGTATCGAGTCATAATGAATTTTTGTAGGAATTCCAGGAAGTAAGCTCTAGTTTTTCCAGAATTTTTCCCGGAAACTTAACATGATAATTCTGTCAGATCATTTCTGACGGCGTCAGGCATTACAACTTGACGGCGTCAGGCTATAATTTTCTGCAATTTTTGAAAGTTTTGTCTTTCTTCCGGAAACTTACAAAGTTTTGTTAATTCTTTAACTTATAATCTCCAAGAATTCTTCAAAAATATTCATTCCACAAGCTTTATATTCTATTATAGATTATACCGCCGATTTTATGCGAGGTTGGCCTTTATCTTTTTCAGGTTAACAGGTTATTTTGGACAAGAAGATGATTTATATTTTGGAAGGGAAGCTTTGAGCGTTCATCTTTCTTGGAAGAAGATCTAACCATGTTACTTCACTATCCACACCAAATGAATCAAGGGAGTATTTGATTTCATTCTTTCATTTTATTTACACTTACATCTTCTATTTGAACATTGGGGACAATGTTCGGTTTAAGTGTAATGGGGGTAAATGAAGGCACCGTAGAGAATACAATTGCGCTTGAGTTTTGTTTGTTTGATAGTAAATTTGTAATAAAACCAAGAGGAATATTTGTTAGGGCAATTTTAGCGCCAATTTAAAATTTTTTACAACATTTAGAAGTGAAACCTTGATCTTAATGAGCGTCTCATGGATAGGAAATTGTATGACTAGCACAAAACCGTACCACTAAAAAATTTTCCACCCCAAATATGTGAGGTTCGCCCCTAGAATTGGTAGGAAAAGCATCCATCTTTGGTGCTATGATGTGAGTACCGGTAGCACTTAGATTCTAGAACTTGCGTTAGGACCATCTCAAATCCACAAGTGAGACTACATTCGTGTAGTTAAGATCTACTACATGATAAGAGGCATTAGGATTAACCGTTTGTTTTACACCCGTGTTTTTGTTATAATTACGTTGGCTACATTGGTCAAGTAATTCTCCCACACCCTTTGCGTTGTACCCATTTTTGGTACACGATACCCCTAGTACACCCCTCAGAGCCTATCTTTTCGTTTCGACCTTTGAGCATCTTACTCAAAGTGAGAATTTGTTACACCCCACTTAAATGTACACCAAAATCGCCTTAGCCTACCTTTTATGCACTCACTTTTAGTGCATTATTGTGACAACATTTGTGTTAAACCCTTAGTTAATTATCTAATCGATTACATGGTTGCTAAGTCGAGTCATATCTTGTACATATTGTTTTGGGACGATTGGGACTCATGGGTAAAGTACTAGTGTAATAAAGTAATGGGGAAGAACAACATTATTACCCTCATATGTGCTAAATGTTTTAAAAGTACTCCAAGTTTTTCAATTATCTTAATTCAAGTCATTAGAATANTATCTAATCGATTACATGGTTGCTAAGTCGAGTCATATCTTGTACATATTGTTTTGGGACGATTGGGACTCATGGGTAAAGTACTAGTGTAATAAAGTAATGGGGAAGAACAACATTATTACCCTCATATGTGCTAAATGTTTTAAAAGTACTCCAAGTTTTTCAATTATCTTAATTCAAGTCATTAGAATAGTAATTGTAAAGTTATGTAACAATTCAAGTGTAAGGGGAGAACCAAGGCCCCTATGATGTATTATTTTGGAAGGTAGGGCAAGAGTGTATGAAAAAAAAATCCAAAAATCAAGAAAAATACAAAAAAATTAGAAAAAGAAAAGTAGAAAAAACATACGGACTACCATCCCGTTTCCTTTAATGTTTCTTTTAAGTTTTTGTTATTTTGTTTTTAGCTTAAGATTCAGTCGAGTCTTGGCTTAGTAGTGGTGTATAGTTCATGTATTTGATCATGATAATTAACTCGCCACCATTAAAATACCCTTTATTCCAACCAAACCGTGTTTATCATA
This sequence comes from Artemisia annua, assembly GCA_014162995.1. Lineage (NCBI taxonomy): Eukaryota > Viridiplantae > Streptophyta > Magnoliopsida > Asterales > Asteraceae > Artemisia > Artemisia annua. The sequence continues at coordinate 9,662 of LBNU01009123.1, read as the reverse complement.
TCCCTACACCTTATGTTACAACCCTTTGGAAAGCCCTCTTTGATAGTTTATCTTAGGTGCTTACGCCTAGTGGAGGAGTAATTGATCCTCTCCCAAGCCTATGGTAATCTATTTGCTATGACAGGTAGTGAGTGATATTTTCCGTTTTCATTTATGAGATATAATTCTATGACATTTGAGAGATGAGAGTATCCAAACACTATTTGTGAGGTGCTAGTGTATGATTTCTGTGCTTATTATGATTAGGGTCGAATGACTATTTGTTGTAATTACTTTTATATTTGTGTTAAATGACCCCTAACTCATATTTTGATTGGAATAAAAGCTCATTTGCTTTAGGACAAGCAAATCTCAAGTGTAAGGGTATTTGATGAGATGAAAAGTGTAGCCGTTTTAGGGGGCTATTTAAGCCCTAATTCGAGTAAATGTGATCAAATAATGCCCTAAATCGTTCCTTTTGTCATTTTAGGTACTTTTGAGAAGAATTCTGGAAAAAATGAATATTTGGACGTTTTTGGAGCATAAAAGTGAAGAATACGACAAAGTCTCAAAAGACACTGGATTTCCTACCTGACGGCGTCAGAGTCACAAGGTGACGCCGTCAGCCAACATTGACAAAGGAGTAAAATCAAATTACACTAGACGCCCTATGAAGAAAACAAGATGTTTACACCTGACGGCTTCAGGTGTTAAATGGAGTAGGCCGTCAGGTGTAATGCTAAAGAGTGACGGCCCAGAGTGTATTAAAGGGTGACGGCGTCAGAAGTAGATCTAGGCCATCCGAGAACCCTAGTGGCGGCGAGCTGACGGCGTCAGACCCTATAACTTGACGCCGTCAGAATGCATTTTCTATATATACTTTTCTATTTTTCCTTCATTAGTGTGGAACTTTTGGTGCAACTTAGGGCAAAACCCTAAAGACGATTTTAGTTGTAATTTTAAGGGTTTTCCNTCAGGTGTAATGCTAAAGAGTGACGGCCCAGAGTGTATTAAAGGGTGACGGCGTCAGAAGTAGATCTAGGCCATCCGAGAACCCTAGTGGCGGCGAGCTGACGGCGTCAGACCCTATAACTTGACGCCGTCAGAATGCATTTTCTATATATACTTTTCTATTTTTCCTTCATTAGTGTGGAACTTTTGGTGCAACTTAGGGCAAAACCCTAAAGACGATTTTAGTTGTAATTTTAAGGGTTTTCCACCCTTGAAACCTCCATGTTCAATTAAAGATAAGTCCTCACTTAAATTAATCAATATGTCTATGTGTTGGTTAATCATATCTTATGCTTGTCTTTCAATTAACATGCTAGGCTAGATTCTTCTTGTGTTTGCTTAGATCTAATGAAACCTAACTATTAATTATTGGCTGATTCGTGTGTTATTACTTGTTTGGGTGAATGTTTCATCAATGTTAGGCTTAAGAAAACTGACGATACTCCTATATGGTAATACGCTTGAATGTCTTAAGAAACATGTAACCAAGGCATACTAGGTAATTAAGGTAGTATTTAACGCATGAGCCATTGTTTACAATCCCAATGATTATGTGTACACATGGTTGTAGGAGGAGATAAGAGCTCATAGAATTGGGGAGATATGTATGCCACTCCATGAATTGTTAAGGAATACACCCGTCATCCACGCAATTAATACACACACCAATTAACCGGTAAAAGATAGTTAGGGAGTAAGGAAATCTAAGTAAACACATTTGTCTCCATATAAGTTTTCACAACCACAATAGTTTATTTATTTTAATTTTATTGCAATTGTAATTTGTGGGTTAGTTGACTAGCAACTAATTCCGCCCACTCCTTCAAAAACCGAGATTTTACTTGCTTTCTCAAAAATATAAAAATATAAAAAAATAATCTTCCTTTACCCTTAGACCTATTAGAGTAGTTTTTCTAACCTAACGAACACTATTCCCTGTTAGAGAACGATCAATACCCCGTACTTACCACTACACTATACTACACCGACCAGGTACACTGCCTGGTGGGATTGCAAGCTTCTCGAAATCCCTCGAGAGGTAAAGCCTGTTGCGTGGTCGCAATCCCACGTCATCAGATACCTAAACACCCTCTTGACAACTTCTAAGTGCTTTTTGGTGGGCTTGGATTGATACCGAGCACACATGCATACATCAAATAGAAGATCTGGCCTACTAGCTGTGAGGTACATTAAGGATCAAATCATGCTTCGGTAGTTGGTTTGGTCAATTGGGATCTTTGAGATGTCTTCATCCAGTTTTGATCTTTAAATCATTGGGGTGTCAACTGAGTCACATGATTCAAATCCAAACTTCTTCAGAACTTGGACTGATTGATAAAAATGCCGTTGGGATTTTGAGATATTTGTAGCCCCAAGAAGAATGACATTTGTCCCATCATGGACATTTGGAACTGAGAGTTCATCTCTTTTGAGAAACGATCACATTCCATAGCGTTAGAAGAGGCAAAGATAATGTCATCTAAATAGATTTGAACATGAAGAATGTGTTTGCCCGATTTTCTGGTGAAAAGTGTAGGATCAAAACACCCTTGGTGAACTTGTTAGCAAGAAGAAACTTGGACAATGTATCATACTGATGTGCGTTTTTTGCTAGTGCAAGTTTTAAATTTATAAAAGTGAATTACCAAATCTAGAAACAACACATATGAGCAAGTGTACTCGTCCATTATAGCAAGATATGATGGTAAGTCGGGATCGTTCGCAGGGATTTGTGAGTGAATCAAAAATTAGTCTATAAGTACTTATCTAAACGTGAGCAAATAAAGTAATAAGCAAATTCAATAAATTAAAAACTACGCTTGTTTAGACTAGTTTTCTACTTTGATGACACAAGTGATGTGATAACTCTCGAGAACATGTTGGTTGTGATAATTAGATAGTGATCTAATCTATTGTTTCTACAAGTTAAACCCTCGTCAAGATTTTAGTTCATAAAAACAAGCTTTAAGTGTAAACCAATCAATTCAAGATCTATCCAAGGTTCATAAGGTATGGTGCCCTTAAACACAAGAATAAACTCTTATTATAAATCAAATACTCTTAAGAAATGGTCATTACAAAAGGTCTCCTTTTCATAGACAAAAAGGGTACAATGGCTTATAAACATCTAGCCTTTCGTTATTTGGAGCTATTATCCAACTAGAGTTTACAAACAATCCGATTTGATGTTATAAAAGCTTTTCTTATTACAATTATACTTCTTGTTTCTTTGTTGAGTTAAGAATAATTATGGGTGAAAAACAATCATTCATAGACAAATGATTATAACTAATTAAGTAATATTTAATCTTTCGACCCTTGAAATTATTACTAATTAGTTAACCTTAACTTAACAAATGTCACGATGAAACTTAAGGTACAATTGGTTCTTAGGATTGACTTGAAATTGAATTAAAACATGTTATCACAACCACTACATCACTAAGTATAAAACATCATCCAAACAAGCGTAAAAAGGTATCTAGCTACTCATGGCAAATATGTAAACAAACTCAGAATATTTAACATTAGAATTCATGGTTATAAGTCTTACAATGCTTGGAAATTGATAACAAATGACAAGGTATTGATAACCTAAGTATTGGTGATGGTTCCTTGAGATTTTCGCCTCCAAATGTTGCTTCCTTGGTTCTCCAAATGCTACTGGTCCTTTCTGTACGAATTTGCCTTGTTGAGAGCTTGAAGATGAAAATAATTGAGAGTAGTAATGAGAGTAAATGTCTCCTTCAATTGTTGTTATGACTTGTGTGTGTATTGTGTGTAAGAAGTCCCCTTAGGCTTGTCAAATACTCCTAGCAATCAATTAGGAACATAAATGCTAGAACTTGGGTAACAAGACACTAAGAAGGGCCTAGAACTTTGAGACAAAAGACCAAGATTCGTGTACAAGAAGTTAGTTTTCTCTGCAGTTCCTCCAGCCGAATCGGTTGCGGGTTGCATCCGATCGGCTGGAGGTGGTAATTACCACCAACCGATCCGGCTGAACTCCAACCGATCGGTTGGTGAACTCTGAGTGATTTTGGTCTTTATTCTTTGTTGTGTATTTCTTCATGTACTATCCACACTTAGTTAACTCTGAACTTGGAACTTAGAAATGACCAAACTTCGGTTTCTCCTCATGAATTCCTTCACAAATTGGACTTTGAACTTGGGAATCTTCATGTAATCGCATGTGCTCCATTTTCTTCACTTTTTCCTCATTTTTCCTACATTTGGCTACATATGCTACAAAAACATACTTTGATACGATTTAGTTGCAAAAGCATATAAAAGTAACCAAATAACATGCATAAAAACACTATTAACGCTTCTAAAAACATGTTAACTTTGAGCGTTATCAAATCCCCCACACTTAAACTTTACTTGTCCTCAAGTAAATCTAGAAGAAAACTAAATATCCACATGGTAAACGAAAGTGATTCTGAAAATTACGATGGAAATCCTTCTTATACAAGTACAAGTTGGACCATCTACGTTTAAGCTCTTATAAATGAAATATTGAGATGTTTGACAATATCCAATGATTTTCTTGCGTGATTAACACTTCTAAACACCTCACGAAAGAATAATAAGATATAATTCACTCATACACTCATATATGGGTAGTGTATATGATAAATCACACTCATTGCTCCGTCGTGATTTAGTTATTACCATAGGCTTGTACCAGAAACAAAACTTCACCGATTGGCGTAAGCACCAAGTTTACATATCAAAGAGGTCTTTTATTCGGGTTATTAGGCTAAATGGTTAATTAACTTAAATGCAAATACCTTGTGTTTAACATAATAGATCACTAGCACGAATCTTTGATTCACTAAATAACGGATGGTCACTAAGGATGATCCTTAGATCGCTGGCACGTAATCTAGCTTTTCAAGAACTCAGATGGTCACTACATACCAATACACTTAGTAATTACACCAAGCTAAAGGGTAGGAATAAGACATGGGATTATATGGGTAAGTGATGATTAAGAATATACAAGTCAGTCCAAGTCTATAGTCAAATGTCATTAGCTTCACTTCCTTGAATCATAACCTTGTGGTCTTTGAGAACTTCATTCTTTCGCGATCAATGCTTTATTTCATAACACTATCAACACATTTTTTTTTATGTTTAAATGGTTATTACAAAAGGTCTCCTTTTCATAGACAAAAAGGGTACAATGGCTTATAAACATCTAGCCTTTCGTTATTTGGAGCTATTATCCAACTAGAGTTTACAAACAATCCGATTTGATGTTATAAAAGCTTTTCTTATTACAATTATACTTCTTGTTTCTTTGTTGAGTTAAAAATAATTATGGGTGAAAAACAATCATTCATAGACAAATGATTATAACTAGTTGAGTAATACTAAATCTTTCGGCCTTTGAAAATATTACTAATTAGTTAACCTTAACTTAACAAATGTCACGATGAAACTTAAGGTACAATTGGTTCTTAGGATTGACTTGAAATTGAATTAAAACATGTTATCACAATCACTACATCACTAAGTATAAAACATCATCAAAACAAGTGTAAAAAGGTTTCTAGCTACTCATGGCAAATATGTTAACAAACTCAGAATATTTAACATTAGAATTCATGGTTATAAGTCTTACAATGCTTGGAAATTGATAACTAATGACAAGGTATTGATAACCTAAGTATTGGTGATGGTTCCTTGAGATTTTCTCCTCCAAATGTTGCTTCCTTGGTTCTCCAAATGCTACTGGTCCTTTTTGTACGAATTTGCCTTGTTGAGAGCTTGAAGATGATAATAATTGAGAGTAGTAATGAGAGTAAATGTCTCCTTCAATTGTTGTTATGACTTGTGTGTGTATTGTGTGTAATAAGTCCCTTTTGGCTTGTCAAATACTCCTAGCAATCAATTAGGAACATAAATGCTAGAACTTGGGTAACAAGATACTAAGAAGGGCCTAGAACTTTGAGACAAAAGACCAAGATTCGTGTACAAGAAGTTAATTTTCTCTGCAGTCTCTCCAGCCGAATCGGTTGCGGGTTGCATCCGATCGGCTGGAGGTGGTAATTACCACCAACCGATCCGGCTGAACTCCAACCGATCGGTTGGTGAACTCTGAGTGACTTTGGTCTTTATTCTTTGTTGTGCATTTCTTCATGTACTATCCACACTTAGTTAACTCTAAACTTGGAACTTAGAAATGACCAAACTTCGGTTTCTCCTCATGAATTCCTTCACAAATTGGACTTTGAACTTGGGAATCTTCATGTAATCGCATGTGCTCCATTTTCTTCACTTTTTCCTCATTTTTCCTACATTTGGCTACATATGCTACAAAAACATACTTTGATACGATTTAGTTGCAAAAGCATATAAAAGTAACCAAATAACATGCATAAAAACACTATTAACGCTTCTAAAAACATGTTAACTTTGAGCGTTATCAAATCCCCCACACTTAAACTTTACTTGTCCTCAAGTAAATCTAGAAGAAAACTAAATATCCACATGGTAAACGAAAGTGATTCTGAAAATTACGATGGAAATCCTTCTTATACAAGTACAAGTTGGACCATCTACGTTTAAGCTCTTATAAATGAAATATTGAGATGTTTGACAATATCCAATGATTTTCTTGCGTGATTAACACTTCTAAACACCTCACGAAAGAATAATAAGATATAATTCACTCATACACTCATATATGGGTAGTGTATATGATAAATCACACTCATTGCTCCGTCATGATTTAGTTATTACCATAGGCTTGTACCAGAAACAAAACTTCACCGATTGGCGTAAGCACCAAGTTTACATATCAAAGAGGTCTTTTATTCGGGTTATAATGTTAGGCTAAAGGGTTAATTAACTTAAATGCAAATACCTTGTGTTTAACATAATAGATCACTAGCACGAATCTTTGATTCACTAAATAACGGATGGTCACTAAGGATGATCCTTAGATCGCTGGCACGTAATCTAGCTTTTCAAGAACTCGGATGGTCACTACATGCCAATACACTTAGTAATTACACCAAGCTAAAGGGTAGGAATAAGACATGGGATTATATGGGTAAGTGATGATTAAGAATATACAAGTCAGTCCAAGTCTATAGTCAAATGTCATTAGCTTCACTTCCTTGAATCATAACCTTGTAGTCTTTGAGAACTTCATTCTTTCGCGATCAATGCTTTATTTCATAACTTTATTGCTGTTCATAACACTATCAACATTTTTTTTTTAAACAAACTCAGAATAACACTTGTCATCATACGTATTGCGATGACTATACTTTCACTTGCTTTGATCGTTGGTTCTTGAATTTCCACTTTCTCCATTCTTCCTTCATGATTCATAATATAATTCTTCACAAAGCTAACAACTCACCAAGACTTTGACTAAAGGGAAAGGCTAGGCTAAAAAGTGTAAAATCTTTTTGTATTTTTGTGGTTTAAATCAAAAGAAAGGAAAAGGCTCAGAAGGTGTAACTAAGGGTATCTAGCGTTAAAATTGAACGCTAACAAAAGGGTTAAAAAAAATGTGGTTCAACCAGTCAGTGTGACTAGCTAAAAATCAATAAAGAAGGCTATTTGGTGTAGATCCTAAGATTTGCCTCTTATCACATATGTATCCTTATATTACAATAAATGTAATCTCACAACGGTTTCGTAATGATTTACAAGCACAAGTTCTGGAATAATTAAAATCACCGGCACACTCATAACAAAAGATTCAAGCATCAAGATGTATGCTTTATATGAAACAGGCTCAAATCCTCACAATTTTGGTGAAAAGGGTTACAGTATGTGCTAGCAAATGTAATCGATCCAAAATGGATTGCAATATTAATCGGAACACATCTCAATTCTTTCAAAATTACTAATTTCCAGTGGATAGGTCCGTTTATTCTAATAAATTACTCCTAAAAGCGTGAAAACGACTAGATTTAATAGGACAAACAAAATTTAAATTTTCTTATTTTCCTACTCCCCCCCCCACACTTAAGTTGAACATTGTCCTCAATGTGATAGACGAACTAAAAAGTATGAAAGTAGGGAAATGAGAAATAAAACCATGATTTCAGCTTTTCATGCTTCCGTCCAATTGTTTATTCCTTGTCATCAATACCTGTATTATTAGAAACAAAAACAAACAAAACAAAAAGCATTGCAATTTATTCAAATTAGTGACATACCCCCACACTTAAGTTTGACCAAGTGGTAAAACTTTGGAGTAGAATCACTGAAAATAAACATTAAAATAAACACACGGGTTGCCTCCCGAGAAGCGCTTGTTTTATTAACGAGTCCTCAGCCGGACTCAAACTTCGAAAAGATTATCCAGGTGTAGTGTTACGCTTCCTTTTAGGAATATACACTACATTTCCTATCACGATTCCTTCTCCTGTTTCATCTATATTTTCCAATGAAACTTTTTCCCATGCTCTAGGAAGAGCATCATAGATAAAACCAGTATTGTGTGCCCAAGGAACCATTTCCTTGTTGTGCGGAGCCATGAATGTGATAGCTTCATATTCAGATTCGGACAAAATCTCTTCGTCAGAAATTAAGTTTAGTTGCTCTTTATCATAATAGAGTTTAATTCGATGTCCATTTACAATGAAACTTCCACCATGTTTGTCATAAAGTTCAACATACCCTGATGGAAATCCATGTTTCACTATATATGGTCCGAACCATTTTGGTTTCAGTTTTGGAGCTTTAAACTTATATTTCATATTAAACAGCAGAACTTTATCTCCAGCTTTGAATTGTTTACGAATTCTTAGCTTCCTGTCGTGATAAGCTTTGGTTCTTGCTTTGTATAGCCTGGAGTTTTCATATGCTTGAAGTCTTAACTCGTCGAGTTCATGCAATTGCAGAAATCTCTTTTCTCCAGCTATTTTCAAATCAGGATTACAGTTTCTCAATGCCCAATAAGCACGGTGTTCGAGTTCGAACGGTAAATGACATATTTTTCCATACAGAAGTCTGTACGGTGTTGTACCAATTGGTGTCTTATAAGCCGTACGAAATGCCCATAGAGCGTCATCTAATTTTCTTGACCAAACGGCAGGATTATCTTTCACCGTTTTTTCAAGTATCCTTTTAATTGCTCTATTGGTATTTTCGAATTGACCACTTGTTTGTAGATGATAAGCTGTAGCAAAACGATGATGAACTCCATATCGTTTCATTACTTTCTCCATTTGTTTGTTACAGAAATGGGATCCTCTATCACTTATTAAAGCTTTGGGAATTCCATAGCGAGCGAAAAGCTTTTTGAGAAAGTTGACAACAACTCGTGCATCGTTAGTAGGAAGAGCTTCAGCCTCAACCCATTTGGAAACATAATCGATTGCGACGAGAATATATTCGTGTTTGTGTGATTTAGGGAAGGGTCCCATAAAATCAATTCCCCAAACATCGAATATTTCGCAGACTTGAATGCTCTTTTGAGGCATTTCATCTCTACGAGAAAGGTTATCGGATTTTTGGCACGCATCGCAGTTTTGAACTAGAGTGTATGCTTCTTTAAAAATCGTAGGCCAATAGAATCCAGCTTCGAAAACTTTTCTAGTGGTGGTAGAAGGTCCATAATGTCCCCCAGTTGGGCCATGATGACATTCATCAAGAATTTTTCTTGTTTCGGAACCCGAAACACATCTTCGAATCATTCC
>LBNU01009122.1:6075-18111 GCA_014162995.1 Artemisia annua | reverse complement strand
GGGGGGGGGGGGGTTATTGGGTTTATCGAGTCGAGTGGATTCGGGTTTTCAACTAGGAAAAGGTAACCCGCAACCTGACCCTAAAAGGTTTTGTTATCTAGTTTGAGTTGATTCGGGTTGGGTTAGTTGGGTTATCGGGTTTCTAAGATTGAGTCTGTTAATATTCATAATTTAAGTTTGCTAGAGCAAAAACTATTCATGCCAAGTATACGAACAAATAAAAACCTTACCAAGCGTCTACTGTGAAGTGTGGGTTCCTAAATATTCATTACAGCCGGAGTGTTTACGTATGGTATGTAAAACGTGATTAAAAATGGATTGGGATTGGTGTGTTTGGGATGAACCCCATGTGGATGATCAACGGTTGTTGATCATCTAACAGGCATACAAGAATGACAAATGGAATTCTTTCTTTTAGTTCGAACCTGATCGTGCCCGTCTCATATTCTTAGTTGCGTGTCTCCCACTGTCACGTGTCAGGTACCATATCATAACCATTAGGTGACAGTTGGGAGACATTTGTCTCGTGGGTGTATGATACATGGCCTGACAGGCTTTTCCAGCCGTATGCGACCTGTAATGTATACGGGTCTGTCAAGTATTGATAATGGGCTTATCAAGTATTGGTAATGGACCTGACCTTAATTTAGCTTGCCATTAATTTTCATACGTTATCAGGGAACAAGTGTTGGGTGTACACAATCAATTGGTTCATAATTTGGCTTCCAACATGTTGGTATGTTCAATATTATTTGTTTTATATGTATTAGTGGAAACAAATGTATGATTGTCTAACGGCTTCGTGAACAAATGTGATCATGTTCAATATTTTCACCATCTAACAAATGTACTCATTTTCCCTTTTCAAAACATATATTCTATAACATTCTTTGTTTTGCTTCCATGCATGATGATATTCAATACAAGAATCACACTCTAACTTAACATATTAAAAACACAAATCGACTTGTCATCTTCCTTATTTATCCGATTAGACATTAAAAGCAATACAACCAATTTCAACAAATAAAGACTAAATATAACCAATACGAATCACATTACATTAAGCAACATAGTACAACCCATTTTCAACCGATGCAGGCTCAATACAACCCAATACGCTGGTTATAATATAGCTTCTTATCACAACATATAATTTAACAACCAATGAATACATAATACTAACTCATTGCAACACATAACCAATACAACTCACTGCAACATAATACATGCAAGACTAAACTAATTAACACTAAATAGTCAGAAATGATTAAACTTTTCAAATCCGTTGCCATTCCATAGCAAATTACCAAGAAATTTTCAGTGGAATTATAAAAAGAAACTAATAATATTATATGTTACATAACCTCAACAATTATTTCAAACTTTACAACGAAAATACCAACGAAATATTGAAAACAAATTGGAAACAAGATTTTATTGGTTAACGTTGCAAATCTGTAGCAATTATTTTGTAAATTGCAAGCGGATTGAAATGAAATATTAAAAATAAATAAAAAAGAAATTATGATCATGTTTCACTGCAAAACGGTAGCAATTATACAAAAAGTTGCAACGATTTTGCAACGAAAACAAATAATATTTTCTTCTATGATTTCTTACATATTTTGTTTCAAATCCCTAAAGATTTTGCAATGGATTTGCAACGGATTATTAAATATAAATTAAAATTAAATTATTATAGTTATTCAGTTGCAAATTCATAACAATTATTTAAAATTTTGCAACGATTTTGCAACGGAAGCCAATAATAGCTTCTTTTATATATTTTTTTAATACTCCGTTGCAAATCCGTTATAAATTTCTAATAAATTTGACAGATTTGCAACGGAATATTTAAAAATAACTATAAAAGAAATTACTTTAGTTTTTGCAACGAATTTGCAACGGGTTTCTGTGTCATTGCTAATCTGTTGAAAATATGTTGCAAACCTGTTGCATATTTGCAACGGAAAATTTCGGTTGCAAATTTCCGTAGCATTTGCATAGTTTTGTAGTAGTGTGGCCTGGGTGACCTTGACGGGAAATCACAGAAAATCACAAAAAGACTTTCGAGGAAAAGAGTAAATAGTTTTAAGTTTTATAAACAAGTATTGCCCTAAAAATGCCGGTTGCTACAAGATCGTTCCCGTGATGAGTCCAAAGCAGGACGAAACCGATAAATTTCTATGATATGCAAGACGGATGGTTGATCTTTATCGGATTAGACGTCACGCTAGGTCAAAGAAATGACTCCCTGATACTATGGCTTAAACCAGCTTTAGATTTTTCAACAAAAGACAGATAAATAATATTGATAACACCAAACAAATTAAAGTTGTGCAAATTCAATTCATGTATGCTAACACGTTAAAATATGAGTTATACAGGTTTTCAACAAGTATAATGTAAAGTTTTAGCTCAAAACAATCAACTAAATCCAACAGGTTAAATAATGTTCAAAGTTTACTTGTATACATAGAGTTAGGATCAAATGAGAAATATAACTAAGATGAGAAGAATGAGAAGAAACCACAACCACAAATATTAGATGCACTCACAAAAATAGATGCATCTCCCTATTATTTCTCCTTCCTTATTTAAAATACATGGCCACAATTGTTTCTCACTCTTCTCATTTCAATAATTCTTCTCACTAGATCCATACTCAAGTAAATCTCTACCTAATCTTCATTGGCTTATAATTTCTATGTGGTCAAGATGGTGGGTCACATGGGTTATAATTTCATGTAGGTGGTAGATGGTGCATACTTACGGGAAAATGGGTGCACTTTTGCCCGACATAAACCAACCTAAGCTTAAGCTGGTCTCTAAAGCCCGGGGTTCGTGGATAAGTCTTTACCAACTCTTATTAGTCATGACCACTTACAATATTCTGAGTAAATGTAATAATTAGCGATGCCCCGTCTTGCCTTCAAGAAGGAGGGACAACCGGACAACATGTGGTCCGCTAGAGACTTTTATGTTACAACGAGGCTAACTAGGCCGTAAACTGTAGACTTAGACGAATATCTAGTGAAAACTATGTATTGATATTTGTTTCCTTTTGTGTGCCTTATACGAATGGTGAACGAGAGAGTATGGAACTTAATCGATGACATGAATACAGTTTAGCTAGTTTCATAGTTTAATAGAACTTGCATTATGTATCTAGCACAGTTTAGCGGGGACGCAACGTAGGAGGAAATATCATGTATTCAAATCATGTCTCGTGTTCTTTTATTGATAGTGTTCTCTCCATATCGATCATAAGACCGGCCGATGATGGTCGAAGCCAACTGATCAATTTCCCCCTATACCTTAAGGCATAAACGTATTCTTAGGCCATAACTATGAATGCGAATTACGAAACAATATACATATAAATATTGTTATACACCTAAGATTCAAAACTCCAAGTAAAAAATAAATAGAAGAAGTCAAATGTTTGACAAAATAGATTGCTTGAAAGCAAAGGGAAGACTCATTGGAAGAATGGTCGGCACACAAATCTTGCCTCTTCATCCCTAATTCCACGCACATATTCATGGTATTGTGTGTTTTCTATACTTTGTTTAACCATGATTATGTATAATCTATATATTATTCGATCAGTCGAATAAACAAATAAAAATGTTCTGCTCACGCTTTCAAGATACATATTGAGTCTTATACATGTAGATAGTAGACCTGGGTTTCCATTCAGTATCCACATGCACACCACAAATTGTTATGGATGAATGGGTGCAGTTTATTTGCTATCTTAATGCATAATTAGAATAATGTATTTGGTAATCCGTATCTAAATTAAAAGCCTGTACTGGACATGCATAACACCTAAAGAAATACAACAACATGAAAGAACCATAATTAAACAATAATTATATAACTGAAGTCGAAAAAATGTACAGCCAATTAGAAAACGATACAAAAATGCTCGTAGAGAAGAGGAAAGTATTTTCTTTATTCATGGAGGTTAAATGGAAAAGGGTATCAGTTATTATATATTGAACAATAACTTCTTTTGTTATGTTTGCATCAATATATCAGTATATTTGGTAAATTTGAGGCACACCAAAATCATAACTAAGTCAATTTTTATAATGAATGTATAAATTTAGTGGTTTTAATATACTTTTGTGTTATGAGATATCGTACCGCTAAGTTTTACCCGTTATAACAATTTTGCTGATATTTTGCAATTACAAAATCATTCTTGGGTCAAAAATACATCAAGCATTGACCGTAAAATCTGATCAAAAGATAAAAGTTGACTGCACACTAGCAAAGACAACAACTCCATTAATTAGCAAAAAGAGTTTTTTTCAAAGACATAGAAACAAAAACAAAACCGAAGTAAACCAAATTTGCATAATATTATAAGTAGTTTTATAAGCTCTAATCATGACTACGTACCACTATATTTAGAAGCCATTTGTCTCAACCTTTCATTTTGCATTATGCATGTATTTCTCGAGCAAAGCCAAGATTATTTATCAAAATCACACGCTCCACTTTCTGATCTCAAGTCTTAATTAACTTTCACCTCTCACTCTCCCCATGCTCTCATTTCCAATCTTCCCCCTCTACCTTCCGCTATGGTAGTCCGAGTTCTTCCACGCTTACGTGCAACTCTCCTTCGATTTACTCTTGTCCTCCTCTTATGCTTAACCATCATCACTATATTAAACCAACTACCATCTGTTATCGGCAAAGAGAATATCCAACAACAACGTCTCCTTTCATATTCATTGGCTCGTCGTAACTTAAGCATCAAGAAAACATTACCATCAGCAGTGAAATTCAATTTTTCACAATACATTTCTAGGCGTAACCACTACGATAAAACCAAGACATTGTCGTATGAGATTGATCCACGATATGGTGTCGAGATGCACCTTGTACCAACGGGTCCAAACCCGTTGCACCATTGAGGTTTCTTTGAAGATTTCCAAATTTTGTACTTCTTTGTGTGGTTATTACTTGAGAATATTCAGAAAGTTTAATAGTAATGTCATATTAATTTGCATTGATTCTTACATATTTTCTATTCTATTCCTAACATGAAACTGCAATCACCAACGTGCTTGTGTAGTCCCAATGCATGGTACCCCTTGTTGTGTGAGAAGCTCTTCAACTAAAATGGTTTTGGGTTCAAGTATTACTTAAGACATGTGAGATAGTCTGTGGTATGTATATCAAGAGATAGTTAGTTGCCTTTCTAAAAAAAAGAAAAATAATGAAACTGCAATCTTTAATATGTTAGAAAGAAAAATAAATGGCAATTGATATTGATGCAGGGTTGTCATTTTTTTTTAGTAGAAACAGATCGATCATAATCTGTATGTGTGCTTTTACAGTATTTTAGTTGTCCATGTGCGTGGTATATGTAGATAGAAAATGTATCATGTTTGTGTTATATATTGTTTGATGTATATATGTATAATGTATCTACGTATATATGGCACGCATGTATATAACTCTTAAACTTACGGAGTAACAAAAGAGCCAATTATTTCTTTCGAATTGTGCGTGCAATATATTAACAAAAGAAAACGTAAATGTTAGAAATCATAAGCTAGTTAATTAGTACCTACACTGTAAACCAGATGCAGGGACGATGGCAAATCGAGCAACCAAAATATATGTGTAATAAAAACGTGAGTCTTCTATTTTTCTAAGTCTTCCAACCTTTTAAGATCGCAAATTATGATCATTGAATCTTTTTAGTGTCATGCTTTAAAAAAAATTGATTGTTTAAGAGGGTAATTATTGTTATTTAGTCGTCATATTGTTGAAGGCATGTATAAGCTAGTGTTTAATTTATTATTAATTAGTTCTTGATTCTTTAAGTTACCTCGATAAATTATATTGCTAACACTGTAGATGCTCCGGTTCCGACTACGGAGTAAAAAAGATAAGAGAATATAAAGAAAAGCAGGAGAGAGGAGGAGAGAAAAAAAAATTGAATTGATTTAGGAGATGTTAAGTTTGTGTAAGCTATTTTGAGCTTATTATGTGATTTCGCTTATGCTCATAAGCTCATTCTCTTAGAACTTATTTTCAAACTTAATGATCTTATATAAATTTATTAAGTTATAGGGCTGATTGTCTAAACAAATATCAAACTTGTCATATTTTCCTTTTGTAAGCAACCATCTTTTAATTTTCCTGATCGATGCAAATTTTTTTCTAATATTCATATTGCAGCCCTATAACAGGGAGGATTTGACGTGACACTTTTTAATCACTTTTCAACCAGTTTTATTTGGCTACAATATGAATGTATTTGGCTAAAATAGGAATTTAACAAAATTTAGTACTGCAAAAGGATTTTTGGCCATCATGGGGCTTGTGGTCTAGTGGTAAAGGCTTAAGTAGTTAAGCAAGCCCAAGTGAGAGTAGTACCGGCTTGGGTGACCGACCGGGAAGTCCTCACTTGGGAACCACAAGCTCTAATGATATCAGGTGAATCGGGAATAGGAGTGGGGTTATCCCCTAAGGAGAGGCTCGCGGTTGGTATCTCTGCCCGAGGATGCGACACTAACTCGAGCCAACAACTAAAAACTAACATCTAACAACTAACCCGCNAATTTACCAACACGTTTCCAATTTGCACACAACCAGAAGGTTAATACCAAAATCTTCACTTAAAACCCTAAGTTTCAGTAGTTTAATTACCACTTCATGCTTTGTGGCATGGCCGGCTAAAGAGATGTGCAGCATGTCCAATGACACAGGGCCCCTATTTAACTAAAGCCACACAAATTTGTACTTCATCCATTAGATGCATGTATATAATATCAAAACCCCCAATATTTTTATTCATTGTTTTCTCTATTTACTAGCTCCTACCAATCTACCATGAACACTATAAAGGATATAAGGCCCATGTTTTAGTAAATGTATCCATGTTCAACAATTAATAACTAGAGAAGAAGAAAAAACGACAAAAACATTTTTAACTCAATTTCCCTATACTGAATGTTAGGTTTTCAATTTTCAAGTTGCAAATTTTACGGAGTAATTGGCAATCAAGTTATCATGTACTTTGATTTTTTGAACTAAAAGTAACATGCTAGTACCTAAATACTCTACATAAACAAGCTTTTATTAGAATGACATCGGTATATTTCTCTTTCTCGCACGTAATAATAAACTTTTAGTCTGTCATTAAACATGTTCAAATTTCCGTGTTTGCTAGGGCTACTTGTCGTTCTGACACAGAGCTATCGAAATTCACGAGACGGCCTTGCTTTGTGGATTAAAACGTTAAGTTATGGACTCTTGCGCCAAGAAACGTAATGGGTTGTTTGAGATTGTATAATAAAAGTGTGTATTCGTTACTGTTATGCAACTAAAGAAGATTAACTCGATAAATCTTTATTGTAATCCTTCATCATTTTATTTAATCTTGATTACTTGTTAGTGTCTTAGTGATATGGTTTACTGGGCGATAAGTGGGCTATCTTAATCAGGTGCAGACTCATAAACTGAGAATAACCAACAAAAAATAAGTAAGCCAGGCCCAAATCAAAAGAATATTGGTTGGATGTAGAAGTGTTGACTTGATCGAAATGCTTTAAGTTTGTTTACTTTATACAAAGAAGTGATGTTTACATATAATCATAAATTTTGTATGCTGGTGTTTGTCCAAACTCCAAAGATGTTAGAAATCACGTTAAGTGGATTCCATACATAAATCCATAACCTTCTACACTAACATTTATTCCCAAACGTGTCAATAAAAAATTGCTTTTCGTTTTAGGTTGCCTAGAAGCCTTAATGGTTTTCATGATCCAGGATTACGTGTGTAACCATCTTAATACTTTATATAAACAAGGTTAATCTCAAAACACGTGTTTCATTTATTTTATCTATTACAGTAACATATTTTAAATATATGTGTTGTATAGCCACTCATGTGCTACAATCAAACTGTTTTGTTGAAAGAGATTAATAGCTTTTATCCAATATGTACATTTGTACTTCATTATAATACTTTAGTGTTATGTGTCAAGCAAATATTGCATTTTAATAAGATAGAGTACATTTGTTATTCCACAATTTGACTAGAGTTTGAAAATTCATCGACTAATTTCACGAGGCTAAAAGCAAAGATGTTGATGGTTTGTTGTTTGAGCCAAGTAAGATGGCCAAACTGAAACTATGCATTTGGTACGAGACTGTGAGACTTATCTAATTAGATGGTAGGTATAAAATTCCTTAAACTAACTAGGATTCAGCTAAGAGTTTATTTTCTTTATTATTTGGTTTTTTTCTTAACTGTTAAACCAAACTGTATTTAGACTGTTGACTAACTGAACATAGCATGGCTAATTGTTTTGATTTGTGAATATTTAGACTGTTGACTAACTGAACATAGCATGGCTAATTGATTTGATTTGTGAAATATATACATTCGACTTTACATGGTTGAAGTTGAGTAAACCGGACAAACAAAATTGTCCACTTGTCTAGCCATAAGTAGTAAAACATTGATACACTCGTTCAAATAACTTCTTCAATTGTTTTATGGTGCTCCTATCGATATCCTTTATGTGAAAGTGTGAAATTAACCAATTTCAAACGTAGATTGGATATTGATATATACTATGCTTTTAAGGAAAATCAATATAGTTATTTCAAGTATTTAAATAAGTATTATTGTATAAAAGTTTGATAGGGAATGATGAAGCAAGACACCTATATAGAAAACTAGAAGAGTGTATTTTCATGAAGTTTGCTAAGTAAGTGGGACAACAATATTATTCATTCTTTTTTGGTTGGATGAGGATTGAGATTTGAGGATGCAATAAGTTGACCTAATTTATCCAAATTCAGTTGACTTCATTGTCAACTACCTTTGGAGCAACTACTTTATAGTATTTAATTATTCTTTTGTGTAAGGGAAAGAAGCCAAAATGGAATTTTGCTTTGTTTTGGTTTCATCTATATTTTCACAAGAAAAGTTAGAAGGAAAAAAATATTTTTCAACTTGAATTATTGGGCGTTAAAACAAAAAATACGCTAAAGAAATTTTGTGTGTTATTCTTGGTATTCATGCAAAGTTAATTTTGGAAAGGCAGAATTCAATTGGTTAACAATGGCAAAAAGAGTCTCCAAACCGATGAAACTGAGAAAATGGAAGCTACTGAAAACAAACCATTATATGACAACTAGCAAATCAATTAGGAGGGAGATCCTCTCAAGTTAGAATAGCATCTCCTTGGGTCTCTAATCCAGTTTGACCAAGGGCCAACAGCCTTTAAAAAACGACTTGAAATACAAAGGAAAGCGAGCATTTGAATTTGAGGGAACGGGTCTAAAGCCAAAATCGCAACTTGAGACTTGAGTGGAGCAAGATAGATGGAGTTTCTCTGTTTCCAAATCGACCATGGAGCAAGATAAATAACCTGGTACCCACAAGTTGCGACTATAGCTATCATGTAAGCTAGTAAATGTATTTTCAAGAAATATTATACGAAAAATTGTTACAGAATATAACAACAAAATAAGTATTGTTATACAAACATGTACTAATATAATGGTCGCACAATACAATGGCTGAATGGTGAAATAATAAAATAGTTTAAGAGCAAGACCACGTGATGATTGATAATTTTATTAACAATAGTTGGATACTTTATTATATCGAAAACATCATACAATTATATTAAAGTAATTCAATTATAAATTATCATTTATTATACACAATGACAAATTATTACAAATTAGAAATATTACAAATATTATTTACCATTCAATTAATTGCATTAAAATAAGGGTAGTTATGGTTATAGACTTTCTTTATTTTTTTAGTCACATTATAGTTTTCTTTTGAAAAACATCTCTGTAAAATGTACTTTAAAATATTGTAACTAATGCTATTGTGTTGTAACCAACACAATTCACAATAAGTAGGTGCATTAACTGAAACGTTTAAAACTTCTTTATTTAAGGTTGCAAATGCTTTATAATGTATTATATGTAACACTAGCTTAAAGATCCGTTGACACTGGGTTATTTTTTAAAGAAATAAAGAAAATGAGATGATTAGAAAAGTAATAACGTAAACATGTTCCATTTAAATTATGAAAGAAAGAATGAGACAATGCTTCAATTATCCGATAAGCAATTTAGTTTGTTACAATTATACTAACAAACGTCCAAGCGTTGGCGATTGTAAAATTGATTGTCTCGAACATAAAATGATTTGTGTAAGTGTCGATCGATTCAAAACCCAATCCATGCCGTAATGATGCCTTCAAGTCAAAGATAACTATGACCAACTTACTCCTCATATTTTTTCTAAATATATTATTTCTTTAAAAATCCCCGTCTATCAACCATTAAGCTTGCGCTCATTGTTCTAAATCCAATATGGTCTATTTCATAGAAGTAAACGGTTAAATGTGAAATGTAGCTTCCATAGCCACATGTATTGGCATCCCAACTATGTTTAATAAAAGTTAATGGTACGTGAAAATAGGAAAGTGAGCATAAATTTAACATGCTTGCATATGTGATATATTTCAAAACCACACTCTTCACATGTGTAAACAAAAACCTTCATCAAAGGTTTTACATCCGAACATCGAGTCACAATACAAGATATCTTGACGTGCTATCGAATATTATAAGCCCTAACCACCCTCTTCACATGTGTAAACTGTAATCAAAGATTTGAAATACATTCAAAAATCACTCATACAACCCGTTTCATTACAGCTAAGTATCTTACGCTTATATTCAAAATCACTTAATCACTCCTACAACCCGTTTGGTTACAGTTATATATCTTACGCTTATATTCAAAATCACTTAATCACTACAACCCGTTTCATTTTAGGTGTTTATCATGTATTGATGCTTGAAGATTAAAGAGACATTGCATACCTTCGAAATCATTTTCCAACAAACTATTGCAGTTGAATATATCACTTAATCACTCCTACAACCCGTTTGATTTCAGTTAAATATCTTACGCTTATATTCAAAATCACTTAAGCACTCCTACAACCTATTTAATTGCAGTTTTATCATCTTACAGTTATATTCTAAATCACTTACACTCCTACAACCCGTATAATTTTAGGTGTTTACCATCTCCTACAACCCGTTTCATTTTAGGTGTTTACCATGTATTGATGCATGAAGATAAAAGAGACATGGCATACCTTCTTAATCACTTTCCATCAAGCTATTGTAATTGAATATCTTACACTTACATTCAAAATCACTTAATCACTCCTACAACCCGTTTCATTATAGTTAAATATCTTACGCTTATTCAAAATCGCTTAAGCACTCCTACAACCTGTTTCATTACAGTTAAATATCTTACGCTTATATTCTAAATCATTTAAGTTGACTTTGTTTTTGTTTTGTTGAAAAAAAGAGTGTTTAGTTGTGTTGTAAACATAGTCATCATCAACTTGTGTCAAACTAAATTAGAAACTTCATATCACACATTTATGCACGATCTATAGTTAAATCAAAGTGGGTTAAAAATATATTAACATACGAATAAAAACGCAAATAGGTCAAATTAATTTTGCTTAATTAGGCATTAATGTAATTGTATCTTTCATTGCATTCTGCCTAAAGTTTCAACACAGATAGGTCAAAATGTCAAAGTAATTTAAGCTTCATGGAAATTAAAAATGGGTCAAACTAATCCACCCAATTACTTATACATGGGTACATTCGGGCATGTTATATCTCTAACGGTTCAAATAAGTAATAAAAATAGAGAAAAAGGAA
Organism: Artemisia annua; assembly: GCA_014162995.1. Lineage (NCBI taxonomy): Eukaryota > Viridiplantae > Streptophyta > Magnoliopsida > Asterales > Asteraceae > Artemisia > Artemisia annua. Next base: position 6,345 of record LBNU01009122.1, on the reverse strand, counting down.
AACAAAAGGATCGACGGGTCAATCAATCTAAATGGGTTGAAAGAAAGAAAGTTACAAAAGATATAAAATTAATTATTGATATACCTGTTTATAAGACATCAAAGTAGTAAATACATGTTTACCCAATTATTGTGCACCCATATACTAGTACACTATTATGATACATTGTTCGTGGTTGCTCTACTATTCTAAAAATATGAATAAACAAAGTAATTGGCCCTTTATGAGTTCTTAGCCTCATATAGCACCTGAATGAACTGATAGAAGACC
>LBNU01009120.1:0-10130 GCA_014162995.1 Artemisia annua | reverse complement strand
TAATGATCCCAATTATACTCGCTAGAAAACTTTGAACCTATTGATACTCGCTAAAGTGACTTGTACTCGTAATTTTAAAATTTAGCACTCAAACTCGCTATTAAAAATTTGGAAATGATACTCGCTATGAAAATATTTAAAAGGCACAAACTCCCTATGAAGTTTTTTTTTTTTTTTTTTTGAAGTGAAACTCGCTAAGAAAATGTTTAAAAAGCAAACTCGCTATGAAATAGGTTCAAAGCAAACTCGCTATGGAAAAAGTTAAGAGTAAACTCGCTATGAAGAATTTGTTTTGAAAGCAAACTCGCTAGAGAGGTAGTGATACTCGCTAGGAGGATTTCCTTACTCGCTAGAGCGATAAGGTAAAAGGCTTACTCGCCTGAAAGAAAACAATCTCGCTAAGAAATTTTCAAACTCGCTACAAACGATTTCCCAAACTCGCTAACAAATTTCCAAACTCGCTATTAAGGATTTAACCCAAACTCGCTATTAAACCCTAAGTTTGCAAACTCGCTATTAAACCCTAAACCCTTTAACTTTTAATAAGCGTACTGTTTTATCTAGTTTTCAACAAGCTGAGTACCAAAAAGATTAAAGACCAAGTGAAATGTGTAAAAACCTTAACAAACTTATGAAAAACTCAAACAAAACTAAAAATAACGAGTACAAAACACTAATAAACGAGATCAAAACTAGCCTAAACTAATCAAAAAAAAACAACCCCAAATATCCCTAGGCGAATGATACCACTTGTTAGGTCACCATGTTGTAACATAACAATCATATAAACATTAACCAAGAAAGAAGAAGAAGAGACAAGAATTATGGAAGGAACTCAATGTGTGAAAATAATGAACTTGTATTGCATAAGAGAACCAACAAGCCTTAACCAAGGCTTACACATAGTATATATAGGAGAGTCCAAGGGTTTCCATGTCATTCTAGCACTATTACATACTTGGCCCTTGGACTTCCACACAATGTGACATTACATCATAAACTTACTTAACATAAGAGATAAAATGTAAACATAATAAGTCTAATAAGCAACCTATTACAAACATAATGACCGACACTTTTCATAACGTGAAACGTGTTCCTAACACAATCAATCAAGGAAACGTGCATGACTATCCTTGAAAATATTAGTGTCTATATTTTGGAAAGTAATTATCTTGAGATATACAAAAGATAATCTGAGTTACAATCAAGACAATAAGTCTTGTAACTCCCACTGAATTAGAGAACATTACAATAATCCCTTATTCAGTAATAGGTACACAATACTCCCACTGAATTTGAGAACATTATAAATGTTTCTTTATCAGTGAAAGGAAATAGTGTGCTATTTACTTTCCTACATCTTTTGAGAAAACCCATTCCAACAATTATATAGGTTCTAAAAGAATGTATTCTACTAAATAAATGTGATTCATCACATTCCAAATTATTAACTTGAAAAAACTGGGCATGCAATTTCTTCCTGTATAGATCTACCATTCCAACGATTGTATGTAGTATCTATAAATGGTCAAAAAAAACAACTAGATAAAATAATCTAATTTATCTTTTACCATTTTGCAGTAATCAGTCTAGCTTCTAATTTAATAACTCATAAAGTTCAAATCATCTTACTATTAAAGATTGCTATGAGTTATGTATTTAGAATTTAGACAATTCAAATCATCCTATTATACCTTTCTCATTCATGAAAAGGAATAGGATTAAGTCTCACACTTCTCTTATGGAAAGAAGACTATGTTTACGGTTCATCGTTGCATTAATACATTAAAAGAATTTGCAAAATTCAATTTTTTAGTATTTTCGATAATACATGTTTTCAAGAAAATATAACACCCATGGAAATATTCATATAACCAAATAATTTTCTTGAAAACCTAGGATCCAACTTTTCATAAGTTTTATTACATCAGTTGATCTGCTAGCAATGAAAGTACAAAAGATGGTAATCTGTCGAACAATAATTGGCAAACAATTTTCCAATTCCTAGATCATTATGGGAATTACATCAAATTGATTCATCAATTTGCAATGTAAGCATGTTTCATCCAATCTCATGCCGTAAGTTCTAGGTCTCACGCATCAACTTACTTAAGTCGTCTAACTTAGAAACTGCAAATTCTCCATGTGTGGTCTCACGCACACTCGGAAATTTACCTTGTCATTAATCTTGGTCCAGGTCTCACGCATACCCAAAATTAACTTCAAGTGTTCCTTATAGTTAGATGGCATGTAACTTAATTTTTATAGGGTATTTAATTTTGATGTGTCAATCAAAACATATATAAAGATGCATGCACTCATCTTTATGACATAGGTTTTTCAAAACAATTTTATAAATCCGGTTCTTAACGTGAGCATGATCAACAAGGTTTTAATTGAGGCGTTGAGAAGCTTACAACATTGCCTTAAGGTGCTTCGTACAATAATGTTTCAAGATGACGCACAAGCGAGCACAGAACGTTCGTAGGAGCGAATCTCCTAAAAACTTGGTTCCGTTTATACCCACCACATAGTTTGTCATTGAGTCTTGAAAGCATCAAGGTACAGTTGCACCAATCAATTAAAAGTTTATGATTAAAGCTCAAAACATGATTTCACCATTATTAGTCCAATTAATTTTTCCTTTTTTAAAAATTACCCTTGTTATTGCTTACACTTTACTTAAACACATAACAAATAAAACAAGTAATTTAAAAGAAAACAAATAGTCAACTAATAATCAAACAATTATAAAGGTGAAACAATTAGCCACATGCATACTTAATTAGATAAACCCTGATTAAATCAATTCTAGGTTTTCATAATGTGTATAATTAACTAAAGCTTTCACTTTGCACAAGTGAGCCACATGCATCGAATAATCGATTGCGTAAGCTAGAGTCAATTATACACCACATAGCACGTAAATTGATTTTAATTAAACTTGGGGTCTTCCCCAATTTTAGATCTATCTAATTATTACATGTGTAAAATAATTATTAACAATTAACCAATCAATAATCAATCAATTAATCCATGACTAACATGCATGTTTCGTCATGGATTCATGCATAACACTTAGCAATTAGGTCACAAGATACGTTCAATTAACACATAAGTCTTGTTATCAACCTAGGGTTACTAATCCAATTAATATTAAAATCCACAAACCCTAATTTGGATAAAGGAGTAATCGGTCCCCCCCCCCCCCAAAATTTAGGGTTTCAAAATTTTTATAAGCCCTAGTTCTCAAAACAATCTTAACATGTATCTAAAACATTAAAGATTCGATTTTTATGTGTTTTATGTAACCAATTACATGTTATAGCAAGCTCGTGATACCACTGTTAGAATTTAATAATCTAGACTATCATATTATTAAGTATATCAAGTAGTCACATAGTGCGGAAGCGTAGGATCAATTATGACACATAATAGATTAACATAAATTAAATAGGAACGTACATTTTGATTCTAGCAAGAACAAGAATCAAACTTCAATAATCTTGAACAATAGGATGAACCCTAATTAGGGTTTATGCAAATCGACCTTAAAACAAGTAAAGTAGGCAACCACTAAAAATCCAAAGTAGGATTTCTCTACGTTCTTGTACGCGCGTATTGTTAGCGATTCAATTAGAATGCTAGTTCAAGTCACGAATAAAGCACACAACAAACAAGGTTTGGCTTTATATAAAACTAAACCAGTCGAAACCTTTTAGTTACAATCTGTCGAACCATTATTGCAATGGAAAAGTAATGAATGAAAATCACACATGCATGCCCATGGCATGACCTACGTGCATGAGAATAACCATGCATGTATATAATAATAATCAGATCTATGAATTACCATGCATGTAAAGAATTAGCATGCATGTAATACACGATGTATCTGTTATCTAAAATAAAGGGTTATGTGTCGCTATATATTGAGCTAGTTGAATCATCCGTGAATGAGACCTAAGAGTGTGTTTATATAGCATTTAAACTTGTCCAACAAGTCATTGCTAGTACCTCCTTAAGTTTCAAAACTCGACACTCTCAACCCCCTTCTTTTTCCTTGTTCGATCATATAAATATTTTCGTTACTTAATATAATTAAATCTCATACGCAACGCGTGCAATCCCATAGGCTCAAGTTCGATACTAGACATATACATATTAATATTTATCCACAAAACCAACAGAGGTATGATTTTTCACATGTTTTCTTACTTCATCAGATTGTGCAAAATGCCTGACTATAAATCTCTTGGTTGACGCATGTAGAGCAGTTAGAGGAGCTGGGCTGAGTCCTTTTGAATTATGCAGTGGGATATCAACTTCCCAGTTATGATGTTTGTGTTTTCAGTTTGTCTCTTTGAATTATGATGTATGTAATATTAGTGTGTTCTTAGGATTTAGTAATAAATTCAGATGGTTGTAGGTTTTCAAGTATAGCATTCTTTGCCATATAGCATTTTTTCAATCTGCCCTCCGCCTGCTAAATTAGTTGATTATGAGACCAAATTACTTTGGAATCTCTAGTTTGGTACACCATTGGCTCTATGAACAAAAATCATAATAAAAGAAAATCATTGATTGTTCAGTTTTTTTTTTTTTTTTTTTTTTTTTTTTTTTTTTTTTTTTTTTTATTCAATTTGTTTTTCCTGGACAAAGTAATTTTCTTTAGAACTGTAGTTTGTAGTTTTGTGTCTCATATCCTCAAAGGATGAGACAATTGTAACACATATACTTCTACGTTGAATTAATGAAGGGATAATATGTTTTTGAACCATTGGTTTATGTTACAAGATATTTTGTCTATGAAGGGCCACCAACTGATGGAAGGCCGGAATGTGTTGCAAGTTGTGGTGAAGCTCTGTTTAGATCCGGTTATACAAAAAACTAACAACAAATATTTATGTTTCTGAATCAAATAGCTTATGTTACACGATATTCGCACGTATCTATATCTATACTACTATATAATACATTTGGGACTATTCTATAATTAGAAACTTAAAATTCAGACTTTTTTCTTGCTTATTATGAAAAGATTTCAAAATTAATTTGTTAGGAAGCAAGTTGGTTAGGAAGTTTGTTAGGAAGCGGTTGGTTGTTCAAACCAAAATTATTTGGCTTAACCATCTCTAATATCTCTACTTATAAAACATGAAGACAACTAAACGTGTAACCAAATAACGCAAAATATAAACACACGGTACCCGCCGCCGCATTGCGCGGGTACCGTTCTAGTATGCCTAAAACATATAAGGGCCACCGGATGAAAGGAGCGACTAATTAGTTGTACACCAAGACAAGTTTACTTTGAATGTCTACACGCCAAAAGATCAATATAGAACTCATATTTGCCAAAAAAACCAATGAACCATTCTCAGCCACTCATTTTTTTTTTATCAAAATAAAAAAAATTAACTTTCACCATTTTTTTTAAAATTAAATATATCGCAAACCGTAAATCGTTACGCGAGAAAAAAATACCATCGCGACGAGAATTAAATTACCTTTCTATAGACATGCATTGTTATATACTTTCGACGAACTTTTTTTTTCGACAAACTTTTTTTTTTCAAAATTTCCGCCCAGAAAAATCATATATGATTTGTAAAAATCATATGTGATTCGTTAAAATCAAATCATATATGATTTTTACGAATCATATATGATTTTTTACAAATCATATATGATTTTTACGAATCATATATGATTCGTAAAAATCAAATCATATGTGATTTTTACGAATCATATATGATTTTTCTGGGCGGAAATTTAAAAAAAAAAGTTCGTCGCAAAAAAAAGTTCGTCGAAAGTATATAACAATGCATATCTATAGAAAGATGATTTAATTCTCGTCGCGATGGTATTTTTTTTGTAGTTTGAAGATTTACCGTTTGCAAGATATGTTGTTTTAAAAAAGAAAGGTGAAAAATAAAAATGGATGACTATGATTGGTTGATTGGTTCTATGGTAAATATGAGTTATATATTGATCTCATCTCATGTTTACACTTGTAGACAACATCAAACTCTCGTGTTGGAAGTCTTCTTAAACCCTTATCTCCAATTGGAAGTCTTCTTAAACCCTTCCATACTTCAAAAATTGTTGGTCACAAACATTATTATCCCAATCAACTTTCTTGACATTTATTCCATCCTCTAAGTTTCTTCATTGCATTGACAATGACACTTACAATCTATTTCTTTCATGGAACTTATTTCATGCATTCAATTTTTTATTCAATTCAAGAATAACATCTAAAAAGTTTTTTTCCTTTTTTTTTCCTTCAACTTAATTAGAATTGCTTATGTATGTTATGAAGTTGAACTTGAATTTTACTTTTCTAAAGCTATCACTTTTGGTTTTCCATGTAGATATAAGTTTGCCTAGCCTGTGTTATATAACTCATCAATTAATTTGTTGTGACTTTAAGTTGCAGCTGGAACAAGAGTGAAAGGCGTGAACGTTCGTGACAAATCAAGTAAGTGGTTTTGGAACCAACTGAATTAGCTCAGTTGGCCACCTGGGTTCCTTCTGGAGCTTTGGAGGGGTTTTACCCAGGTTCGAGTCTCACAAGTGACGAAAAAAATTCGGATTTTCCTCTTAGTGCGAAGCCGTGAGTTCTAGGGGTTCTCCTTCGTGGGTCTCTCCTAGTGGTTCGGGTCCAGGGGCTTGCCCGTTTGGATGGTTTAACTTGTGGGTCGGATTTCAAGTGTGGTGCCGTTCAAAAAAAAAAAAAAAAAAAAGTAAGTGGTTTCGGTAGAGCAAATATTTCCCTAACTTGATTTACATAAATCCCATTAATAGTTCATGTTTATTGCTACCGGATCAAAAGACTTGTAAATCGAGGTCTTAATAAGTTCATGACTTGGCTCGTATAAAAGGTTTAAATATCTTTCTATCGATATATAGTATCTAATATAATAGAGGCTTTAGCCCCTCTTTTAATTAAAATTTTCCTAAAATATCTTGGCTTTTCTTTACGACACGTGGCTAAGAACCGTTTTCAGTTCTCCTTCAACCTTAATTATGAACATCATTTGAATGTATATTTATCTAAACCATTGAAAGAGTGAAAAATGGTAACCTTTTAATACACACGTAAGTTTTCATATCACCATATGTGATATGCATGTGATATATGTAAATTGAGTAATGTCTTGACCTACGCTGTAACAATCATGGCATTGGTATTAACTCCATATTTTAAAAACTAATAATTTTTTCGAGAAACAATATATTTATATGAATACGATTATGATTTTTCTCCTACCACAGTACCACTAGATCTTCAATCTTCAATTCTTCATGTTTTGTTAATAAGGCATTTTCATTTGTTTCAAGTGGTTCACCTCTATCACATGCACTAAATTTCATTTTAATTCTCTTTGTTCCTTTGTTCAAGAGTTTAAGGTACCGTTTTATATGAGTAATCAGACTGTTTCACAAATATTCAAGTTTGATTCAGTTTTTAAAGGAACTAAAGATGGAAGCTCAGCTGACAAGCCAAATGGTACAACAGTCCACAAAGTCCATAACATCATTCAGTCAAAGCTTATCAAGCCAACTAAGCTCAAGCTTCACCAAAAGGCTCAAGTACCATGTGGAATTGTATAGTCTAGCTCTGTGTATATGTAGAGCGATAGCAGTATTGTTGTATTAATGGTAGTTGTACTGTACAAGTAGAATTAGCCTGGTTTGACTTTCTGTATTTGACTTTTGTCCTATAAATAGGACTTTGTATTGTTCATTTTATTTTAATGAGAAATAACCATTTTTCCCTCCAAAACTCATTCTCTCAAGCTTATCAACATGGTATCAGAGCATCACCAGCTCTGCCGTGGTAACCACCACCACTAAAAAGCTATGATCACCCCTAACTAACTTTGACCACCATAACAAACTTTGACCACCACCAAAACCACCATAACTATCACCAAACTATCATTCTGATCACCAAACAACCACCATTCTACTCACAATCACTTCTTGATCATCATCATCACATCAATTCTTCATAACACATCACAAATCTTATCAAAGTCAATCAAAATCATCATAAACTTTCAAAACAAAAAATGGCGGGAAACTCTCAAGAAACTCAAAACTTACAAAACACAGTCAATAGTGATGAAATCACCTCAAACCATCCCTTATTTCTTCATCAAACAGATCATCCAGGTCTTGTTTTGATCTCCAAGAAGTTGACTGGTTCTGATAACTACAGTTCATGGAAAAGATCACTCACTATTGCTTTGAATGCTAAAAACAAGATGAAGATCATAACTGGTGAATTTGATGAACCAGGTGTTGATTCTGAGTTAAGAGCTCTTTGGGAAAGGAATAATGAAATGCTGATTTCATGGATTCTCAGTACTGTAAGTGAACAAATTGGGAATAACTTGAATTTCATCAATTCTGCTTCTAAATTGTGGATTGAGTTACAAGAAAACTATGTTGTGATTGATGGTCGTAGAATTTATCAATTGAGTAATGACATTGTGCAATTGAAGCAAGAAAACTGTTCAACTGAGGTGTACTATCACAAATTGAAAGGATTGTGGGATGAATTTGATACTTTGGAAGTACCATATTTGTGTTTGTGTGCCACCGTCTACCAGGTGCGACGCGGAAAGACCCCTTCTGACACACCAAAAAGATGCTGAGAAACTCAATTACATTCTAAATGACGGGCCGAAGAAGATTTTGAATTACCACGTGACCGCCGATCAGGTGTTAAATCACTAGTAATGTTAAAGTGTCCGTTCAAGCGACTCTGTTGTATGAGTCTATCACTAAAATAACGAGATGATCAGACCCAGATCGCATCGAAATTATAAGAGAGTAGACAGTGCGTCGGAAGAATAAGGGGTTCTAATAGCCAATGTCCAATGTTAACCCTATATGAGCAGACGAGCATGAACGGCGTCAGCAACTACATTAATATCTTACAATAAGTCTGTCATAGAATGTAAAATCTATATATTTATCAAATAGTTATTTATTTTCTATTTTTTACTATATCATACACATATAAGGTTGTGAGAAAACCTTATTTTGATGGAGATTTATATGCGCAATCTTAAACCCATAGACGAATTTTCTTGTACTTTTTAGGTTTTACCAGTTTTGGAAACCCTCTATTGCTTATATTTTAAAGATAATAAGTCATCACAATGAAGTTCTTATCAGAATCAATAAATGTTATTTAAATGTGTTTCTATGTTTATTCTATCTCTTTTTTCCTTGTTCTCTTTTTATCAAATTAAACAGTTGCTTTGAGCTGAAATCCTTATGTGTTTGCTTTTTGATCTAATGAAACCTAACTATTAAACTTTATGGTTTTATTGAATGTGTTTAGTTTGTTGCCTCTGGGTTTCATTCGTTTTCCACCTCTCAATCCGCTCGTGGTCTTCCCAAGTTTTCTTAAGAAGAAGAACCAGGCTCATATCCTCTTTATCATGTTTAGTTGCTCTTATCGAAACGTCTTGAACATGTTATCCTCTATTTTACTATGTTGACAGGCAATTACTAGGCTTATTAAGGTAGTTTTAACCATGAGCCACTGTTTACAATCCTATGGTTTTGTGCCGTGCATGGCATAGGAGGAGAAAATAAGAGCTCATAGAATTGGAGAGATATGTATGCCACTCCATGAGTTATAGGAATACACCCTTCATCCACACAAGTAACATACATATCAATTAACCGGTAAAAGATAGTTATGGAGTAATGAATGTCTAAGTAAACACACTTTTCTCCATATTGTTTTTCACAACCACATAGTTTAGATATTTTATTTTATTTGTAATTGTTGTTATCTTGGGTTAGTTGACTACAGCAACCTAATTCCGCCCATTCCTTCAAAACCGAGATTTTAACTTGCTTCATAAAACCATAAAAATACAAAAAAGATCTCCTTTCACCCTTTAGACTACAGAGTAGTTTTCTAACCTAACGAAACAACATTCCCTGTGAGAGAACGATCAATCCCCGTACTTACCACTATCCTATATTACATCGGTCAGTACACTGCCTGGTGGGGTTTGTAAGCCTCTTGAGATCCCTTGAGAGGTAAAACCGTTGTAAGGTCACAAAACCAACGCATCAGCACACAAACATCA